>VUQG01029724.1:0-40734 GCA_015106755.1 Etia nguti | reverse complement strand
GCAATTCAGCCATTTGATTCATGTTACAGCAGCTCATGAGTGAATGAACATGGTGCAATAAAAGTACTTTTAGAAGTACATTTTTCCAAACACTTACATTTACTTAGATTTACTTGAGTAGGGTTAGGGGTTGCCACTTCAGCATGCCGTCAAGTTCTATAGTCTTGCTAATGACCTACTAATTTTATTCAGGTGTGTTGCAGCAGGGACACATGGAAAAGTTTCAGGACACCGGCCCTCGAGGACTGGAGTTTGAGACCCCTGATCTAAATAGTTTTAATTCAACTGATACAATAGGATGATGTGCGTGCACATGTGCTTGTGAACCAAAACTAGTCTTCATTTCACAGGTTTGTTTTTTTGAATTTGAAATATTTCACTTGTTAAATTGATATATTTATTTCCATATTAACTGCTACAATGAGAGAATTTACAAAATATGGGGTAAGAAAAGTATTTCTCATCTTATTATTATCTAAAATCTTAGTGTAAGATTAAGCAAAGTTAGACTTAATGACCATGGAACTCTAGTCTCTAAAGGTTTCCAGACAAAACAATCTAATAAATACACCTGTGTGTGTGTGTGTGTGTGTGTGTGTGTGTGTGTGTGTGTGTGTGTGTGTGTGTGTGCGTGTGCGTGCATGCCCGTGGATCTAACTACCAGGAAAGTACTGGAAATGTTCAGTGGTGATAATGTACTTTGATTATCAGTCACCCTGCAGGGCAAAGCTGCGTCTCACACACACACACGCACACACACACTCACGCACACACAGCTTGATGCTTGTAACTTCCCTGCTTGTTGTGCAGAAACTGCAAAAGAATCCTGTCAGCGCTGGCAGGGGGTGTTTGGAGAGCCTGTGTGTGTGCGTGAGTGTGGGTGTGTAGGTGTGAGTGTGTGTGTGTATGGGGTGCTTTGATTGTCAAAAAAAAAAAAATGAAGTGAAAGAAGACAAAAAAATCCCAGAAGGAAGATCTTGCCTGGGTTTGTGCTGCTGAGGACAAAACCAATTATAGAGCAGGAAGTGGGAAGATTGGATTATACGCAAACACAGACTGTCACAACACAAACTCACATCAATATATGCACATCGCAGCCAGTTTGCCTTCTTTACCAACAGCTATGCTTTGCTTATCCTAATCAAGTCACTAATATAGAGAGGAACACCACTCTGTGTGTTCAGTGAATGTGTTCTGACTCTCTCTCTCACGCACACACAGAGTCGAACTTTGCCTTTGAAGCACGAAGCAGTGATCCCTAATCATGGATTACGAAGTGACGCAATACTTTTGTAACAGCCTTGATTATAACATCAGATCTCCATGTGTTAATGTATGTAAGGAATCAGAGATCAAAACATCAGCAGCACATACAGGAAGTTGTATCCTCTGTATGGCAGATTTCTAGGTATTGATTGGTACGCTGCTGCTGCCTAAAAAAATTACAGTCTTTGTCTTGCTTTTCATAATTTGCTGTTGATTCTAATTTGTAAATCATCATCGTCATCATCAGGGTTCTTAAGTAGAGTCTTTCCCTGAAAAAGTATAATAAGTATAATAGGAGCTGTTCTCATGGATGGAAAATGCACAAAAGTGTGCAGTTACCAACAAAAAGGTTGTTTTGTATTTTCAAAAGTCCTGTGAGGACAAATGGAAACATAATCAAAGAGTTATGTGTCAAAATAACTCTTGATTTTTATTTTATTGAAGTCTTAAGGAGATTAATCTGGCAACTGGACCAGTTAGTGAGTGAAGATTGTGCTGGTTTGGCCAAAGAAGTGTATGAAATTTCAATGTGTTGTGTGCAGCCACGTGATGGCTTAATGGTGGGGCTACATTTTAGGTGGTTTTTGCTGAACGTTCTTCCTCAGACATCTCAGTACGGTAAGACTGCTGTGAGAGTTTTATGGTGCACAATCTTTGAAATGTTGGGGGAAAAAGGAGCTGACTCCTGACCTAAAAGCTGCTGGTTTGTACCTGCAGAACCAGTCGTCATCATCAGCTATGATCCTCCACATGCAAGTCAGAGATAAGTTTTAAAGGTCCACTCCATGGCAGATAGGAGTTATAGAGTGGGGCCTCTAGGGAGTGATCTAAAAATGCAGATGATCAAGGGAAATTTTCAAAAATGAAAACCTGCTATAGAAGAAAAAGTTCCAAGAACTTTTTTTTTAATCTCTCATGTCTCAGTAAACTTCCTGGTCTGAATTTTATTAAAGTTTCTGACATAATGACACTTTTGCATCACCTGCAACACAATGTTGAGTGAATGCACCCACAAAAATTCATAGGTACGCACAAGAATGTAAGAGAAAATATTTTGGAGGTTGTTGGGCTGAATGAATTATAGCTGCACCAAAAGAGTCATGAATCCGTAACTTCCTGTAGAGTCAAAAGTATGCCAGAAAGTATATCATGGCCTTTTTTTGCAACAGTCTTGCGTTATCCAAACAAAATGTTTTGTTCACAATGCCAGCAGTGGTTTATATTCTATTAATGAAGCAGGCTCTTTCTCCATCCACTGTAACTGTGATTGCTCCAGATTCTGTGCCGGTTTCTACAAGCGGGTGTGTGTGGTCAGAGACCTGAAATAAAAATATGCTGTACCCAGTTCTCCACATGGCTGCCCTCAGTTACTGCATGCAAGCTAAAAACTTCCTGTCAAGGCTGCAGACACAAACTGGCTTTTGGGGTCTTATTTCATGCAACAAAGTCACAATAGCATTTAAAATAGTTACATTTAATAATCAGTGACATTTCCATTGCATGTCATGTTTTTCTAAGATACTTGTGTTCAATTTTAAAATCCTACCTTGGTGATGAAAAGTCAAATTCTTTATTTTTCATCACCCAGTCACAGAGATGTTAATAGATAGAAAATGCCAACATGTAGAGGTATAAATCAAAGGGTCAGAGTGAGAGAGACTACTTTATGTTGGACTGCAGTGTACTTTCATCTCTGTGAGAGTGTACTGACCCACGAGGAGAGCTGGTGAGTGCGTGTTTGTTCATAAGAGTGCTGAGGACAGTTGGTGTTTTTGTATTTGCTTCCTGGATCCGTGCATCTATTGCATTTGCAGTCTGCTTAACGCTCTTTTAATTGGCTTCTCCTACACACTCACATTTATACCAGACAGCATGTGTGATTTCTGTTGAATAGCTCAAAGGGTAGACCCTGTTCCTAAACTAGATGTGCACACTCACACACAGCTGCTGCTCTTCTCATTTAGACAGCAGCACGCCTTGTTTCCTGTGTCAGGTTCCCTTTGGCTGCTGAAGCTGTCAGAGAGCTGTCCCTCTGGTAATCCATACGTCCTCATCCGTGTGCGTGCGCCACTGATTGGTGGCTGGTTCACAGTCATTTTACACCCATAAAGAGTGATGTGCAAACTTCCTGCGCTTATTTTACGAGCTTTAGATTTAGTTTTTATCGTCTGCCACTTCTTGAACTCACCGCATCATATTTCTCAGAGCAGATGTAGCTGCTGTAGAACTTTCTTTTATTGCATGCCGCTTGCTAAACTATTGCTGCACTTTTACACCCTGAAAAGAAAGTTTTGGCTGCTTTTACAACCTGCCAGGAGGTACAAGGAGCAAACGGGCAGTTACTTTTCTGTGAGACTGCACTTAGTCTGTTTAGGCCAATACACAACATGGAAAATTGCTCGTTGATGTTAGCGTGGGCGGGAGACGGTAACGGCTGGTTGGAGAGAGAGGATACAAGCATCCTCAGGTCATATTTCATAGTGCAGTGACACTATTACATCATTAATTTTGGGCAGAGACTACATAGTTGTACTGGGAGAACATATGAATAAATAATGCCACTGATTCATGTTTCATTCTTTAAAAGGCAGATTCATTTACACCAAGTTGTAATCTGGAGGTTTATTCTTATAAATTCATGGTGGATTGATATTGTATTGTTAAGTCTATATCAATATACACAGCTTTTCTATTTACTTATTGAAAGTGTCCGGATGTTTTGAGGGGTTTTTTGAGAAAGAATTCATCCAGAAATGAATGTTTTTCAAATGTGGTTCAAAAAGCCGAAGAAAAGCCATGAAGTTGGAACAAGTAGTGAGGATATGTATCATGCATTTGTGTTGTTGTACAGTCTATGGGAACAATAAAGTTATGAGCTGCAGTTTGCATGTTTTTAATGAATACATTGACCCAAGATTCACACCAACACTTCTTTCTTTCATCTCCAGCTACTCGCAAAAGTGAAGCCATTCCTCTGTCATTTCATCCCAAGTCGACTGTCGTAATCGTCTTTATTCAGGTGTCAGTCTGTCATTGGTTAGTCGACTCCAGCTGGTCCAAAATGCTGCAGCACGGTCTCTAACTGGCACACGCAAGCAAGACCACATATCTCCAATACTAGCATCATTACATTGACTGCCAGTCAGTTTTCAAAATGATTTAAAGATTTTAATATTTGTTTTTAAGGAGCTGCATGGGTTAGCGCCCTCGTACCTTTCTGATCTTTTCGATTTGTACACTTCTTCAAGATCACTGAGGTCTGCGGACCAAATGCTCCTTGCTGTCCCGAGGTCCCGGTTAAAGCACAGAGGAGATTGAGGCTTTGCTGTGGAACAAATTGCCCCTTCACATCAGGCCCTCACCAACATTAGACACTTTCAAGAACCGTTTGAAAACCAACTTTTATTCTCTGCCTTTTAAATCAGAATGAGTTCTGACTACTTTTTTTAAATGTTACGTTTCCTTTCTTATATTCTGTCATCGTGTCCGATGTTTTTATGCCATTTGATTATTTTGGATGTACAGCACTTTGTTCAACAGCCGTTGTTTTGAATGTGCTATAGAAATCAGTTTGTCTTTGACTGACACTTAGGTAACATTTGTCCTCATCATCTCGTCCCATAACTGCTTTAATTCTTCATGGCACAGAGTGAACGTGATGCTGGAAGCATGCCTCACAGAATTTTGCATCACATAGTGGCTTCAGATTTTTCAGCCGCACATTCATGACTGAGATCTTGTGACTGTGGCAAGCATTTTGAGTAGGGTGAAATCATTGTTCATGTTCATGCCATTACGCCACCGATACAAGAACCACTGATACGAGACAGGATTCGTCCGTGCTTTCATGTTGTTTTTGCCAATTTCTGACCCCACCATCTGAATGTAGCAGCAGAAATTGAGAGTCATCAGACAAGGCAATGTTTTTCCAATCTTCTACTGACCAATTTCAGTGAGCCCATTCTATTTGTAGCCTCACTTTCCTGTTATTAGATGAAAGGACTGTTCATAACTGTTGTGATCTTCTGCTGCTGTAGCCCATCTGTTTCAAGATTCAACATGTTGTGCATTACAGATCCTAATGAGAAATTATTTGAGTTACTGTTAGCTGGAAGCATCAGCTGCCCATTCTCCTCTGACATCAACAAGACATTTTCACCCAGAGAAATGCTGCTCGCTGGATATTTTCTGTTTTTCAAACCATTTCAAACCAGTTTCAGAAATACTCAGAACAACCATGCCGTGTTCAGAGTTAGTCTGCATGTCTGAAGTTACTGCCATGTGATTGGCCAAATTGACATTTGTGTGAATGAGCAGTTAAACAGGTACACTTGAAAAAGTGTTATAAACAACAAACCTGATTACACCATTGTTAAGTTACAAATCTTTATGATAATGGACACAAAAACCCGCTTAGTTACTAACAGCAACACATTCTCATCCCTTTAAATCCTGCTGTTACCTGCAGATACAGGGATACCAAAGTACTCCGCAGGTATCCTTTGATCTCTGAGCCATGACGCATCAGACACAATGATATTGTACTACTCAAGTTAGGGGTCCTCTTTTGAAGAGTCTGGATCAGGAGGCTGGATGGTGGTGGTGTAAGAGAGGTTTGTGAACCAGGAGACCTTTTGATAGCTTTGTGTTTTGCACTTTAATTCGCCCGGTCTTCAGGCATCCATTTGTTTTTACTTGCTTTTTACTTCAGCTTTCACTTGCTAGACTAAAGCAGATCGTCTGGTTTGGGAAGAGATTGTGTTTTTGTTTCAAATACAGTACATTGAGAAATGGCCTTACCTGTTGTGTTTAAATGAACTTTATTGCCCAAATGTGTGACATCAGGGTCTGGATGGAAAACAAAACCTTGTGGATATTAAGATGCCACCAGCAGTATTTGGTGCCCTTGTAATGAGAATGGGTTTTTACTACTGAATAGTAGTAGTGGGAATGGGGAATTGTTAATGAGTGATTCATTAGTCATCACTTGCCTAGAAACTGCTGATTCAGGACTTTTTCCTTTCTTTTAAGAGGAAGTTGAGAGGACACATTAACAGCAGGTAATGGGAAAGTAATGTTAAGTATGAACAACATAAAGAAAGTGGAAGGAGGATGATTGTGGATCATTCTGAATTACTAATGTTCAGTAAAATAATATTACCGAGCAGTCGCTAAAAAGGTACTGCTGAGTAACTCTATCAGTTTATTCATAATTTATATTCTGGATTAATTAAGCAAACGCTTGTTATCCTTTTTGCAAAGTCTTACTTTCGTTTCTTGTACATAAAGATGTCAATCAGTCAAGCGCCATGGTCTTATGCATGGAGGCGAGGATGCCATATGTAAGGGAGGCAATGGGCCAATTCGGAGATTGCTGTATTCCCATTTCAACTGTTACACTTTACTCTTAAACATTAGATAAAGTGAAGCACAAAACATTTAAAATTGGGTGTTAAATATATATAGAGGAAAGCTGACGTGCTACTGCGGTTTTAAGTCAGCGATGCCAGCTGGCGATGTTGTTTCTGTATCATTAAGCACGAGACGTGGCCTTTAAATCACAGCACACCACTTATAAGGACATTTCGGGTGTCATGTCAACACATTTTAAGCTTTCGTGCATAATTTCACACCGTTTTGTTCCCACTCTGGAGAGATAACTTTAAATTACCAACCCTGACAAACAGCAGCATCTTGGGCCCGAGGCTTAAGCGGTACAGCGCTCGTTCCTCAATCACGGGGTCAGCAGTTCAAGTCCTGGCCCCCGGCCTTTCCAGATAGCAATTTAACATTTGTTACGTGCCACCCATCCAAACCTCCTGACTCCTGTTCATGAAGCATTTTCAAAATGTAGTTCAGTCTAAGGAAATGCGAACATGAGCCGTTTGTGACTTTCGTGCTGAAGCGAGACATGAAATGCGATACAGCAAATGCTCTCTTACTTAATTCTTTAATCCAGAATAATTTGTGTTTGTTTGTCTTGTCTAATGAGATGTGTTTTGGATGTTGTGCAATATTTGTAGCGGGTCATTTTCACACCGGTTCAGGCACCGTTCCAGTCATACTCCCTGAGGTTTTCATTTATTTTTAGTTGCTTTTAGTCTTATACTCACCCTCTTTTTTTCTGCGTTCCTCTTTCTCTGTCATCACTTTCAGTGTTTGTCTTCATGTGTCTTGGTTATTTGTTATTTGGTTGTTCCCTCTTTTACTGTGAAGATTAGTTTTCTAATTTTTCTCTATTTGTTTCGGTTTAACTTCCTGTTTTTGGTTCCCCTCCTTTGTACCTGCTTGCCCCACCCTCGTCTTATTCCTACCTGTCTTGTTTGGCTCTTAACACTCTGTGTACATACATGCAGCTCTGTTTTCCCTTGTCTTTGTTAGAGCATCTTATTTCCATCCTTTATCACAATTGCCTGTTTTTAGGTTTTAGTTAATCTTTGAGTTCTTTGTCTGCACTTGGATCTACTTTTTGATATATTCGGACAGTCTGTTGGTCATTAACATTATGCAACAACCCTGTATTTGGTTTTAAGTAGATTTAAGGGTTATGAAGACAAACACAGGCCTTCCTAAAAGTTAAAAAAAGAAAGATAGGAATGGGATGCAGTTAAATTGGTTGGTAATGTGCAACATGACACTGGTTAGTGTTTAACAAATATGTAAGTTTGAGTGGTAGCCAGTAATGGTGCCAACAGGACATCCTCTGACCTTTCCCCTTTTCTTCTCTCTGATGGGTCTGGAATTACCGGAGCAGCTTCATGAAACATTATCCAGCTGGTATTCCTCCAACCAGGATTGCAGTTGTGTTGCAGCGCAGGTCTCCAGCTCTGCACACAGCTGCCCCAAATTAAAATTTGGTTACAGATTCATAAGCTCCCCAAATCAAATCAGAGCGTCAAAATGGGTCAGAAATCACTCGTCATTAATTTTTAACTTCTTCATTCCTCTGAGGTGGAAAACAGTGATTTAAAAAGTTGCTCAGCCTCAAGTTTCGGGTTACGCTGTAGCTGGGAGACGGAGGGCTGCCACCTACATCACCTAACATGACTTTCACCGTGCCCAAGTGGTGTGTTATTAAAATTCCCGCTCGTGTACGTGAGCGAGAGGGTTTGAGGATAACGCTTTGCAGTCCGAGACACTTTCAGAGCTCCTCTGTCCATATGTTCAAGATTTTAAAACAATAGAAGCACTTCTCTATCTAAATATATGAATTATTTACATTCTGTTTGTTTGTCTAAAAGCTGCTGTTCTTTTGTAGGAGCGATTCAATGTAGCCTGCCAGGATGTTTGGTGTTGGAGGTGAAAATTGGAAGCTGGAGGTATGATGATGTGTCTGCAGTGTGATCACTGTGAGCTGACAGGAGCAACAAAACAGGAACAAATTAGACAGATTTGTCAAACAGATTTCAAATTATGCAATGTGGCTTCAACCTGAAATCCTTTTGAATGAATGCAAATGAGTTTTGTCAGATGTGAGGAACCTCTACACTGGATAATGAATGAGTCAGCTCCTCCAAAAGCTCAACAATGAAAGGGAACAAACTTCTCAGATTGAACGCAGGAAGCATGCATTATGTATCACAGCGGGCCTGTGAGATGAAATACAGTATGTGATTTAGTTTCTCGGCTTTCTGTTCACCTGCATCTCGGCCACTGCCCCGCCCCCACTTTGCGCGTCTCCTTTGGACCGTTCTCGATCTAAATCCCCATCGTGTTTTCTTTGGCTCACACAAAATTTGTCTCTTTTGTTTTAACCTTTCCAAAGTATAAATCCCTGAATCGAACTAAATCTGTAGTGCAGCACAAATGGAGTCCGAGCAGCGTCAAAACTTGTGGCTGGACTTGTGGCATAGATTTTTCATTAGAACTAATGGGTGCTGAGACAGAAGCGGTGAATTATTGAGCGAAATGCTTCTGTTTGCTCGCTTGTCGTTACAGAGCTCTGCACCTGGGCTTGTTGTAAAAATTCCCCTATCAGGACTTTTCCTGTGACTTCATTTATGAATTATGCAAATTTTATCAGTTTCTGCTTTTTTTCTGCTCATGGCACCTTAAGCAAAATAAACATATTAAAAAATACTAAGCAGCGAGCTTTCAGTGTGGATTTCTATCCTTGAGCCTCTTAAAGAGCTGTTTTAGTTCGGCTTTATTTGCAGCAAACCATCATATAAAAGCTGTTTTTCCTTTTGAGTCAAGTCACTCTTTTCAAGCTGACATGTTTATTTTTTGTGTGTAATAATTGCAAAAATACAGCAGTGACAAATTCCTAAAATAATTATGAATCTGCTCTGTGTCACAAACCAAGCTTTTGTTTTTCCGTTCACGCCTGTGTGGCTTCACTGCTAATCTCTTTCTTGTTGGTGGACTCTGACTCTTTTGGGCCATCTGTTTGATGATCCAGAACCCATTACGTGCTTGATGCTGATATTTGGCTGCAGGAGCGATAGCAGCTATGGTAGGGTGAGGGCAGACAGCTGGATTTATGGGTGCTGGGAGGCCAACGATCAGCCAGTCATTTGTCATGTCTCACCAGCAGGTCCTCTAATTGGACCGGAGGCATGGGGGAAAGTTGAATCAATGAACTAAGCCACAACTTTTAAACTCTTCCTTTCTCTCAGATGGATTTGTGTGGCTATTAGCCTAACAATGCTAACCCTGTGGCAGAGGATACCGTCTCCTGCTTTGCATGCAGATTCATTAGTTGCTAGATAGCTCATACTGGGGGTCAGATAATGAAAAAGATGCAAGACAGGCTCGGAAATTCATGATTAAACCATTGAGCAGAAAGAGTCGTCCCCCTTTGTGAGTGCTTTGAATATTTGCCAACGCTTCGATTAAATCCGCCTTTTTGGCTGAGACTGTGACAGTTTTAGGTGTCCTTCAGCTGGGCAGCTCTATAACTTTGTTCGTTTTCACAGCTTGCCTTGTAAGAAATTAGCATATAATCAGCTGGCTGACACGGAGGGAAGTTGTGGGATGAAGCAGTTAAATGGCAGCAAATGAATGCATTTGAATTCATTTCCACAGTGTTTTATTTGACAAAACATGAGCGACACAGCTGCTGCCCTCTAAAAAAGAGAAATCTAACGCTCCTTCTGCATCAGCTGAATGATGAGGAAGCAGCCTGAGAGCAGGAAATGGTGCTGAGGAAGTAAGGCCTGGTTTGTCCATTGCATCTGTATTTTCTTTTTTTTTTTTTTAAACGAAACCCATACATTGAAACAGCACATCTCCCAATTTTGCAGTATCTTGATATCTGCAGTTTTGCAATGCATTGTAAGTTGATACTTCGTGATATCTCTGCAACTGAAGAAGAAAATGTGCAGACAAACAAAACAAAACATTAATTATGTAGGTTTTCACTTCATTGTGGTGTCAGTCTGTGTTTTATCATCATATTAACTCTCATATTTGCCCCGTACATCATGTTTCCTCAGAGTTACTTCTTCATTATAAGTGTGTTAAATTCTGTTCACTTTACTGTAATTCAATTAAAGAATAAATATGCAGAATCTGCAGGTAAAGGACATGACTTTCAATACGAGAAGCTTTCTGCTTTCCTTTTGCACCCTGAGCTTTATGGACCAATCAGATTTGTACAGGTCTGGATTTCATGCAAGTAAATAATCCGTGTAGAGAGCAAAATAGGGATTACGTTTTCCAGAATGCAGTTTTTTAACATATATATCTTTTAAAAATGTACCTTTGTTTATAAACAATGACTGATGCATAAAACAGGATGTCTTGACATGGATATCAGCCGGAAGCACAGGAAGCTCTGATATAAAGTGGAAATTGACCTTTAAGCCTCATATTGTTGATTCAATTTGATTTTTGAGTGTAAATCAAAAAGGGCATCCCCAAAAATAATTCATTTGTCCGACACCAAATTCACGCAGATAGATCTTTGTAGCTGTTTTTGGGTTTAGTTTCAAAACGTTTAACTTTTAATACGTTTACCATCCACACCGTTGTTACAGGACGCCTAAAACTGACACTCTTGGAAGCACTGCTGTTCCAAGAGGGAGAAACTACGACTTCTGTCTCTTGATGCAAAGATGATTTTATGATGCACAGACCATTTTTTGCTTCAGTCTGATCATTTTCCAAAGAGTAAGCCAGAAAGTGCATGAAAGACAAAATTTGTGCGACTGCCAAAACTTTAGGAACGACTTCCAATCAGTGTTTTCTGCTGTTAAGATCGTCTCATACTCCTATGTTACTTCCAGTTCCATCTCATCATTGGTCTGTGCCAGGTAATCTCTGATCTTGCTCTCTGCCTTTGCTGTTGTTCCTCATCAGTATTTTCTATAGGCTACCGGCCTGTTTGCATTGCTGCACATGTCAAATTAATTGAAAACAAATTAAATGTTATAACAATCCCAACTCAGCTCACCAAAGCCACCACTTCACATCATTTTGGCTTTGAAATTAAAGCTGTAATTTAATTTTTGACTTGAAAAACAAAAATATAAACCAAAACTCAATCTGATAATTAAAAAAAAGATTGTCAGTAATTAGTTGTGTTTCCAAGAACGACAATGAACTTTAATTTATTGTGATTACTGCTTTGTTAGTGTGGGATAGTGGGACAGAAAAAGAAATGCTAGTTTTAGCAATTACAGTAGGTGAGGTAATGTTTAACAGTGCTGTCAAAGTAAATGTGTAAACTAATACTTTTTCCCCCAGCAGTGTCAAATTACCCAATACTTCAGCTACTGCCCTGTTACATTATTGAAACCTGGCCCAGTTATCCATAGTTGTGAATACAACTTCTTGCTTCGGTGTGATCCCGTTGATCAGCTGCAAATATAAAGTTGTGTTGACAGAAGCGGGTTCCCTTGAGGAGAAGCTCGAGTGTTTTTGCAGTCGTCTGAAGCATCTCAGTCAGGGCTGTTTGGCTGCTGTAAGCCATCATGTCCCACGATTGAGTTTGCCTCAGTAATAGCTTTAGTTTCTATCAGCTCCTGTCCCAATTTTAGCCCAATTACATTTTGCTTGCTGGGCAGGCTGCCTTTCTTCACACTTCTCTGTCTTCAATGGGAAAGTCCAACTAGTTCAGCTGACAGCTCAACAAAACTGGGGCCTGTTAATGTTTGACTCTACCTTTTGTTCTTGATTGGATTTTAATCGAATCTGCCACTTAATCCCATGTAGAGCCAACCAAGTCCTCCCCTCACTCTGTTTTTATCCAGGGAGAATTGACTCGGAGATGCTGGTTGTTTTTCAGCTTTATCCTGTTTGAGATTCAGCGAGGAAGACACACTTCTCACTGGGAGCTTCCCACTGTGACCACAGCCTTCTGATGCTGGCTGCTGAACAAACTAATGGAGGTTAAAGCTGCACTTCTATCATCACTTAGCTTTCCACTTAACTGATAAGAACACTGCGTCCCCTGTGTTCCCTCTGCTTGTAAGCGTGAGACGTATGCATGCAGTATGATAAGAGAAATGGTCATAAACAGTAAATATCTCCGCAAACAGTCGCTGGTTTTGCAGTAAAGCTGGAAAGATTAATCAAAGAAACAAAGTCACATTCTAAGCAAAAATATTTCCACTGGTTTCAGCTTCACCAATAATAAGCTGAATATGTTCTAGTCAAAATAATTTATCATATACTTTTTGTAGTGTTGTTCTTCCCATCACTGCAGAAAAATCCATCTTTATTTATAATTTATTCATTTGACATTAACTATAGATACCCTATACTTAATTCAAGTGGCTTTTTTGGGGATGTAATGAAACCTGGCAACCTTCCACTTCGACTTCCACACTGCAAACTGCTTTGTCGTGCAGAAAGCCTTGACCAGAATGTACTGTGTGTGAAAGTTATGGATCTATTTTCTTCTTTATGAAACTGGAGACATTCAGCCATGTTGGCTGAGCTGGCTCTGGCCTAAATTGAATCTGAGGCAGAGCTCTTTCTCCAGGGGGCGAATGAAATAAGCCTTCAACTCCTTAGATGTTTATTCAAAGAATCCCAGGTATGGGTCCCTATAGGGGACAGTCTCATCGGGAGGGGGTGGGGAAGGAATTGCTACTACCGCTCACACTGCTGTCTGTATAGCTCCCATTGCTCGGACGTGTCAAAGCAGGAGGGAGTCGTTGTTTCTTGAGAAATCCTTGCCCTCCTGCCCTATCCTCTCTAAGAGGTCCATGTTTACAGTGAACTCTGGGTCAATCCCATTTGGCTTGTCGTACACTCGGGAGGCAACTGACGTAGATCTGCAATGGAGTGCAACCTCCTGGATCTGGCTGAGACCTCGGCTGAAATGGACTCGGCCCCTGAGCCGTGGCACCCCGGTGCCATTGCAGTTTAGACACCCATGCTATTAGCTGCTGTGCTAATTTTACACAGCTCTATTAAGAATGAGTCACTGCCATGAATGGCAGCCACAGAGCCATAATGGGAAAGTCATTTCTGAGGGCATACCAGCATGCACACAGGCTTATTATTAACCCCAGTGACCCCTTTACCTAAATTATATTTAAGCTATCCAAATCTTTCCCATGATGCCCTTTTCTTGCACATACAGGTTATTAATATAATCTGACATGCCCATCCTTCAAAATACACCCACTGTGTTTAGATTTACATCTAAAAGGTTTTATGGAAAAGGCGCTGTAACACGTTGGGGTAAAATGTTTGTTTTAATTTAAAAATCTTTTTGAATAACAGTGAAATTACTTTGCTTTGAATATGATAATACTGATACTTTACTGACACCGTCACTTTATTAATGCTGGTCATCATGCCCTCTTGCTGCTAAAAGATTTATACCTATATTTTTATACCTATACTCCATACTGGTACTCAGGTTGTTGCACTTTACTTATATTGTATTATTTTATTACTTGTTATTTCTGTTTTTTTCTGTTTCTTCTTTATTCTGTTTCTTTTCGCTTTTATGGAAAACCGGGACCGTGTGTACGTAATTTTGTTCCACCTCATGTAAACATGTGATGCGAATGACAATAAAGCTTCTTTGAACCTTGAACCTTGATGATAATACTGAGACTGATGTTCACTTTGAAATGATTCCTTCAGTGAAAAAACCCTAATATTTTACAGAAAATAATCTCTGTGAGAAATAAAAGTTTATGATATTTACTATGTTTTGTATAATCTCTACAAATCCATCTGATTAACGTTTCAAAAGCCCCTAAAGGTTTCTGTTTACTATAATACCATTTTCTATGACAAATGCAAATGTCAGCATTAAAATGCTAATGTTAGACTTCTGTGGTCTTTAGTCTGTGAATCCTCTGGTCTCATTTAGCCACTTTTTAGTGTATAACGAGTGGCTAAATGTGAGCATATGTAGAAATATGGCACATGCAAAGACAATAAAGGTAGGGTCTTTATCTTACTGTATAACATGCCTTGAGATAACTGGCACCACAGAAAGCTGACTCTTTGTATTCATTAGTATTCCAGTACTTTTGATAACAATCACTTTTCTAAATGAAAGAATTGTTGAGGAGCCCGCGGTTCTGCTGTTCCGGTCCAGTCAGAATAATTTCCCATTTTTATGTTTGCTTTGAACCTCTTTTAGCCTGTAGGCCAATCTGTCGGAAGGCCATGTGACACAGAATAGATCACCATTTTAGAGAGATTGGTTGGTATGGTGGGTCTTTTCTGAATTATGGTCAGGATGTCACACTTTCACAGTGACCATACTTTTAAACCTCACCTTCAGAAAAGGCCAAGGGGGAAGTATCTTTGGCCTTTTTATAAGAAAGAGATTAAGAGGGAGCGGTATATTCGCTGTGACAAACTGCTCCGTGGAGTCAGAACAGATGACCTCGGAGACAGTTCAGGACAGTAGAGTACAACTGTGTGCCTTTTACAGGCAGTCTGGTTTTGTGCTGTAGCTGGATTGCTTTTTCTTGTATTCTGTGCAATACATTCAAATGTGGGTTCAGACAGTATATAAAATTAATTTTGGTCAGCGCTTCTGTTGTCAAAAATCTGCAGTAGTTTATATTCGTCAGAAGTTTCTGCTCTTCCACATACAATTTCACACTGTTGAAGGCTATTAGAGCAGCAGCAGTAGGAGGGCCTGTGGTGGAGGTGGGTTGCAAAGCAGCTTACAGATGTGCACCTTAAGTAGGCAGGCTAAAGCAGCTTAAATAGCAGACCCTCTAGTTTTGCTCATTGAATGTGTAGAAGGATATCAGCTGATGCATCAGTTGATTACTGGCTTTGAGACCAGCTGATCGATGGGGATTGTGGATGAACTTGACCTCAAGGCGTGCCTGAAGTAAGGCTAAAGTTGTATTGGTCTTCTGATGTAGTTTGAGAAAAATGAAGCTGCTACTTTATGTAGCTTCCTACATCAGCGTCTTTGTTTGAACGTTAGTTAGTGTTGCTTCATCACGTGTGGGTTTCTGTCACAGTAAAGGAATGCCTACTTGGGAAAACTGCCGCATTCGATTGATACCCACCTTCCCTTCCCTCGTGAAGGTCGCTCCTCCCTCTCCACTTGGAGCTGAAACATTAATACGCTTTGCAGAGATTTGTCATGACTCATTTGCCGTCACATAAAGCTCGTTATACATCTGGCCACAGCTGTGGAGGGTTGCACATCCACAAACTCACAATTAAACACATGTACGCAGATACATAAATAGTTCAATCTGCACTACAGGGAGCACATTAACTTACATGCTCTCTCCAGGTATGTCTTTCACCTCCACTGGCTGTGTCCCTAATTAAATTTTTACTCTCTCATCTCTGCCTGTGTGTCTTTCAACATGACCTATAACTACTCCCACATTTGACTGCATGCTTAATGCATGAATTTCTTTCGTGTTTTACTTTTTAAAGTATTTTTTTTACAAGTAGGTGTTCTGAAAAGGGTTTAGTGAGGTCATAGAACAAAAGAGAATCATAGACTTCTTTGCAGCCAGTCTTTTTGCATCCAGAGAAGTTGGCCCTCTGTAGGCCATTAGATAAACAATGCACTTTTCAGACCTGGAAGCTACAGCTATCTTTAACAGTCTATGGGCTAAGTGTAAAATGTGCTGTTTTACCTGGCTTAGTGGATTTTTACCTTGATATTTGTTTAAATTAGCCACACATGGTGTCATAAATGCTCCTCTGGTCATAGTTTAGGGCTGTTTTTAACATGTTATTTTCACCTCACAATCTGTAAGACCTCTCTGTTTTATGGAGCAGATCACTGACCTTGGAAGTGTGTGCAAAATAAAAAAATAAAACTGTGTGCAGCTATCTTATCTAGTCTTCTGTGTTTAATGGCGTTCTGTCAACTGATGATGAGATTAGATAGCAGTTTGTCATATCTTTTATCTAATTTCCTCTTTTTTATACTTGGTTGCAGTATGGGTAATGTTTATGGAAGTGTTGTTTGTTTTACACATCCACTCTTGTTATCATGCTTGTTAAAGTTCAATAAATAGATTTTTTGAAGTGAAACAGTGACGATGAGTTCACTTTTCTGATGGCAACACTGTTGTCTTATTTTTGGATGCACGAAGAGCAAGTTTAAGATTGCTCCCCACTTAAAAATAAACGTCTCATACGTGAGAAGGGATCATGATCCGATTGGGTCTTTTGTATGTCTAAAGCTTCAAGCACAGCACTTTGATGTGGAAGGATCTCATTTGTAAACAAAATCTGGACATGATGTGAGGGGTTTCTTGTTGGTTATGAAGTGGTGTCCTTCTTTTTGCCTCACCTTGTTTGCTACAGATAATCCTAAAAATAAGACCATTATACAAATGCAAGCCCAGCTTTAATTACCATTTTAAATGAAGCAAAAAGCCTTTGCGATGGACAGTCACCCCACCTCTCCACGAAGGCTCTACTTCATAGCCACATCTGCCCGTGGACACTCCCGTCATGAGTGGGTTATTAATCATTTGGCTAAATTGGATTTATGTGCTGTAAGATGATATATGGGGGCATATGCAGGCACTGGAATATTGATTTCATTTTGGCTTTAAGCTAAGACATCGTCAGCTAGGTGTTATGAGCTATTGACAAATAGCAGGCATCCAAAAGGGTGAAGCCAGCTGGCAGAACTGATCTCTAACTTTTCTGCCTCTTTGCCCTATCTCATTGTCTAGTTGGCCATGGTGTTCGAGGCTTTTAATCAACACAGAAGTAGTTTCACACAACCTGCAGCAGAAATTCTTCAGTGTTTTACAACCTTAAGTGTTGAGGATGATAAGAGTTCAAAGTGTGAAATGGTTTTCTTATGGTGGTGCTCGCATTTTGTAAACTGCAGCAGTAAAACCTTACTCCAAAATCATGGAGCTCATACAAACCTCTGCAGTGAGCTAAAGAGGTGCGATTACCCCAAACATGCAGCTTAAATTACATTTTCTTCGCCCTCATTTCATATTCATGTTCTGTATTTGTGATGCTCAATTACCACGTTTTGTGCCAATTAGTCAAAACTAAAGTCCCTTAGGATAGTTTAATTATTATTATTCTATTTTTTTCAATCCCAAACCTGGAAATTTCTGAGTGAGTGAGGCAAGCAAACATTTTCTATTAGATTATTATGTACAAAGAAGCCTGTGTGTTTGCAGTCTTCTGCCCCAGCTGTCAACGTGAAATGACTTGGTGTGTTTAAATATGGCGATGATTAAAAGAGTGATGTTGTTTTTCTGCAGCGATAAACCAAGCGTGACCTCGGTCATTTTTAATGCCTGCTTACATCTTTGTCTCGACAGAACAACACGTCATGGAGACCGCAGTCCTGCCAGGAGTGTACGTGCTATGGTGATGTGGCCATCTGTGGGCCCACCCACTGTCCCAACCCCCACTGTGACCTGCAGAGGGTAAGATATTTTACATTTGACAAATATGCACTTTTTCTTTTTGTCCCCTGCAATTATTATGTCCAGGTGAGCAATCAATCAGTCTACCTAGTGATGTTATCTAATGTTTGGTACATGACAGCTTTAGCTTTTGGTTTTTGGGTTATGGCTCAGTTACACTAGAAAAATAAGACAGCAACTTCCCTGCAGCTATGAAAAATTGGGGCTTTCCGGGTGATTGCACTGAATTTTTTTCACAGTCAGAGACAATTGCAAGTGGTTTTAGCAAATAGCTGCTCAGCCAAAGGTTGAGCTTGCAACACCCACAACCTCTGGAGGATCAGTCTTTATCACAAGACGATTGTAGGATCGCCTGTTGGGAGACGAGCTGTGTCCAAACAACTGCAGTCTGGCTCGGACTGTTAGCAGGAATAAGCAAACATTATTACCATTATTATATTGGTTTGAAATCTTTAATTTGTGCAAGTAATCAATGCTAGCTAATTTATTCAGCTTAAAATTTATGCTAACTTTAAAATTGTGTAGTTGCTGCCCTTTATAATTCACATAACTGAGGACTAAGAAGACATCAAACATTGGCATTTCTTTAAAATCACAGAGATACAAACAGGTGTTAGTGCCGTGATGCAGTGAGACTTCAGTAAAGGATAATTGATGAGGACCCCACGGCAGTCACACTTGAGCATACACTGTATTCGTGCAGTTGGTGGAGTGATTGGTCTATTTTATCCCATTTTAGATTAAAAAAAAAAAAAAAAGTCTAACAAAGTAGTTTTGGTGCATAAATATAAGTAATTCAATGACCTGAATACAACGTGGGTTGTATTCAGTGGCTGAGAGGAGGGGGCAGAAACACTTAGCAGGACAGTCAAAAACTCACGATGACACTGGTACTGGGAATTCGGCTGCTGTCTTATCATACATGAAACGAGCAGTGTTCATACAACCCGTAACGTTATTTTGAGTTAGGGAGGTAAAGATATGAGGTTCATCTCAGTCCATACGTCCATGTGCAAGCATGTTTCTCCCACACTCTACAGAGGCCAGTGGCGCATACTTGTGACATCACTAAATATTAACTTAGGTTGTCTTAAAGAGACACCACACAATTGTGACTGTTACAATCTGTTAAAATAAATCTCCCAAATGGGGCACAAATCACAGTCTTCTAGTCATTAAACTACGTTGGTTACCCTCTTGTATGTTTCCTTCCCCCAATTTTTTTTTTAGGTACGAAAGCAGCATCGGTGTCGTGTCAACAGTATGAATGCTCCTGTTGAAATTCATATCAAGCCCTAACTTCGTCTTAAAGTTAGGGTTGGTCAGTGCCCATCAACATATTGACAAACGTTATTTCAGCTGTCATCTCTACAAGCTGCTGAATTTCATCTACATAGTTCCCGGATCACTGCAGGTCTTTTCCTGTGTGCATGGCCTTTGAGATATCAAGCAGACACAAACTAGCTAGACAAGCAGTATGGAAATATCAGGAGAAACATCCAGAAAGTTAAAGAGAGCTGTCTGTTGGTCTTAATGTGATGTGACTGAAAATATAGACGGTAATATGAAAATAGTCAGACTGTGTTTTCCTCCTCGTTTATATAGCAATGTGCATTCACCACATTTGTGTGTTGTGAAAAGATATTGCAGAGTGTTACACCGCAAGTGAAGATTTTTCATTTTCAAATGATCACAAATGGAATTATTTCTTGATAGCGCTTTAAATCTGTGGCCTTTGAAGTTCAGGAGGTTCACCGTTGCTTTGTGATATTTTTATTTCCTTTTATCTCCTTCTGTACAAGTGCAGATCCACTTTCAAGGACCTGTTAAATCACTTTCCTTTGTGCGTTGCCCTTACAACAAGAATTCATGAACTGGCAGACTATTGTGCAGCCGAGTCTGGCAATTGCACCATTTAATTTGGCACAATGACAAACGTTCAGTGAGCGTTCGTTCCAGCACCTTTTTCTTTGGGCCCATTTTAATTCACAGGGATACATTGTCAAAAATGTTTTCTCTCGTGCTTCTTCTCAGATGTGATCTAAACATCAAGCCTGCAGTGACAGCATCAAATTCAATCCCAACTCTGAGCTAAGGCAACAATCAATGTCCAATGAATTCCACTCTGCTGCCTAGCAATCCAATGTTAATTAAAAATTAGTCATCATGCTCAGCGAGCTGTGTGCTCCCTCTCCATTTAAAAACCTCTTGTAATGTGACTTCCTCTCACCTACACTGATTAAACAAAAAAAAAAGCTTCAGAGATTTTATCATCTGACAGTCTCCGATTATAGGGCTTTCCTTTGAAATCCAAAGCCATTATCTGCAAGCTTAAACCCCCCCCACTTTGACCTTCCTGAAACGCAGAGCTAAATGCCCGCAATGTTCGACACTGTGGGTTAATCAGCTTTCCGCGATCTGCGAAGGAGTCCTCTCACAGTCTTTTAAAGCCGCATATTGTGTAGCGCGAACTGACAGCGGATGATGACACTGTGGGTTTTATCCCTTTTTAAGCTGCTGTTATCAAATCGTGTGAGGCATAACAAAGGTGACAAAATTATTTTTCAGGTAAAATAACAAGAGTTTGCTGATGCTACTACAGGCCCCTTTGTTGAATAAATTTTGATTTGAAACCTTTTTTTAAATGTTAATGACTAATAGAAAGTGTGGGGCATGAACATTATTTAGCTTCCAAAAAAAGTCAGAAAAAGTTTGAGAGCCTGTCTGTGAAATTTTATAGAGAAAAACAAACATCAGAATATGTTCTACTCAGTCTATAATCTGGAAATTATTCATGTTTTCATTTTAAATCTACCTAAAACTATTAAAAGTTTATTTTTTTGCCATTGGGAACGGTTACAGGGTTTTTTTTAAAAAACATTTTGTTCACCTTTTATGACTCAGATAACAGAGAGAGGAAATGTTTTCCAGTTATTAATGTAGTCACGCTGACCCTTCTCTTTTATAACAAAATGCTAGAATTGAAAGCAGACATCAGCTGCATCAGGTTCTTGATCTTAGTAGTGCTAAGATTGAGATATTTCTTAGTTGTATCTCACTGGCGTAGCGGGTAATGAAGAGATGATCGTCTGACTGCATGGAGCCAAACGTGACTGGCAACATGTGAAGCTTGTGCAGTTTAAACAGTTTAAAATTAGTTTAAAGAGGAATGGAGCAAGGAACAAAATTTTGGTATAATTCACGTCACAAAAACAGGACAATAAAGAACCTCCGAACAGAAACCCCTCAAGCCAAGGGTGCGCGACTCAGAGACCATGACATCAGTCGTTTAGACAGAAATAATTTACACAATTGAAAGAAAGAAAACATCATGGCATTTTCTGTTTTATGTTATTTTTTTCATATTTAGTGCTGTGCGGCAGGCAGGATGAGGACCCATATCCAGAACTCAAGACGGAGGAATAAAGTCAAAATGGCAGCTTTATTGCTGAGAAAAACATCTCATCAAATACAAAGCTAAACTAGAAACAAGAAACTCAAACTAAACACTAGAAAATAAACCAGGAACTGAGAACTAGGAAGTGACTAGGAACACGGGGGGAAGAAACACTGCCTAGTGAGAGTATGACACAACAACCGAAAACACAGGGCTTAAATACACAAGCAGGACAATGAGAGGATGGGGAACGGGTGGTAGCACAGCTGGGACAAATCAGACCTAACAAGACAAAGGGAAGCAAAACCAAACGCACTGCACACAGGACAAGGACTATCAAAATACAAAAAAGGAAACACACAGACCGAAACTCAGACTCAGGACACACAAGCTTAACACAGTGACTGGGGAGACATAGGGAACAGAGACTAAAGTACTAAGGGAGGAAGGACTACAATCACTAAGAACTAAAGAAAACCAAAACTATGAATAACAATAATGAGATAATATAATTACAGAGTCTGAAACACAAATACTGGGTCACAGACCCAGTACTATGACAATTTTACTGTATGGTATAGTATATAGACATTTTTAAATATGTCACATTTGTAAATGGATACAGGACCGTATTAAGACGATTAATAGGACGGCCACAACATTCAGGAAACATTAGAGAAATTAGTTTCATACATTCTGAATGTGTCTCTTAAAACGCCTTGAGGCCACTTGGTAGAAGACAACTTATTATCACAGCATCTCAGTGCTGTTTCCACCTCTGAAGAGCAAGCTTGCTACAGCGACCGATTGTGTCATGGAGAGAGGATTTGGCAGGTTAACTTGCATGTGTGTATTCAATTTGTATTTTCAATTATTTTGCTTACAAGAGGGATGACAAAAGCCCGCATTGTCCAAACCTGCAACACTAATTAATGAGCTCGCCTCTCATCTTGAGCACTGCTAGCAAAGAATGACACGCCTGTCATTTGCTCCCACGGCCACATGATCTTCCTCTAAGATACTCGGCTGCACTCTTGACTTTTTGAAGCTGGTTGGTAACATCACTGCTGAATTAATCACATTCAGAGGAGCTCACAGTTCAGCTGCAGTTTGTCGATTCAGAGCAAAGATGTGTGAAGAGCTCAAGACTGAAGTGCTGCTTTTGTTACCGCTGGCCTCCAATGTGCCCACAGTTCATGAGACGGATGGTGCTGAAAGCCTGAGCTGCACAGTAAAGACTTTGAAACACAGTCAGGAAACTGAGTTAAATTAGTGGATTATACTCGGAAGCCAAGCCAACGACTTCGCCGTAGCTCCCCCTTCAGCCACTGCTGGTTAAAGTCTGACTTCATGATTTAAACTTATGTTTAAAGAGTGCACAAGGTCTTGAAATACAGTGGCCTAAATGATGAAGAAGAACAAGGCTTTCCAAATGTTACTGAACCTGCTCTAAAACTCCTCAGCAGATGCACGCATCGGTCACAGCATACGATGTCCTCTTCAGTGAATTAGCAAATCTTTCAAATTTTTGAAAGTTGCATTTTCCCAGCAAACAGAGCCTAATTCTGTGTGAACAATTAACTGGAAAAACTGCCATTAATACAAAATAATCTTGATACTATTACTAAAAAAATGACAGAGTGTGTGCAGAGCCATTTATTTTTAGAAGCAGGCAGGGATTTGCTCTTCAGTGTTTTAGAGAAGTCTACGTGCTGTAATTGCTTCTTTTTCTGCAAAAGCAGAGCCTTAACTATTGAACAAAAGCAGCACGCCGGTGACAAATGAACTCTTGTTCTGTTTGATCCTGAACCGTCTCTGTTTGTTTGCACCAATAAAACTCAAATTGGATCAAATTCAATTATGGTGATTAAATTTCAAGCAGCAGACAGAAAAGCTCGGGGGAGTGAAACGAAACAAAAAAAGATGAAAAGTTCAGGAGAGGAGACACCGAAACAAGAATCCAGATATATGAAAACATCCAGGAGCTTCATATTATAATGTTTATTTTATTTGCACGATTTGGCCATTGTGATAGATGAAGTTTGAAGATGCTGTTAAAATTCACTCCATGGGCTTATTTCTACTTTAAAATTTTTTGTGCTGGCGGGTGATTAATGGCGAGCTTCAGCTAAGATATGAACTCTGTCTTTTTCTTTATTTGGGGAGAACTATTACCTGCTCCACAGCTCAATTTCCATCTATTTGTTTCGCCCACTTGTTGCTTCTACACTGATTTGTCATTCTTCCGGGTCTTTGTATGCAATTTTGTCTTTCATGCTGCTTCACTGTAGCTCTATTTGATTTTTTTCCCACCATTTTTCAATTGGCAAAACACTCTCTGAAAGCTCTGGGGGATCTTTTTTCTTCCCTTTCACAAATCGCACTCACCTCCTCCTTTTTCTATTCCATATCACTTCCATAAACATCACCTAAACCTCTAACGGGCTCTGTGTCTGGTTCCCGCCGCTTTCACGCTCTCCTCCTGCTGCACAGCCAGCCTCAATTAGTGTGACTGGGCAGCGCAGTTAGAAGACTCGGTTTCGAATCTGTATTGCATGTGTTTTACTAGCTCCACTCCACATGCTGTGTGCTCCTGAAAGTCTTCATTGAGTCATTATTCTGTGCACTGATGTGTTGCATGTCAGTTAATTTTCATGGAAATCGAGAGGCTGTATATTTGAAATGTGTTGGATCCATGCTGGTTAACTCATTTCCTCTTTTTGATTGAGTTTCTTAGTGTGTTTTCATGTGTGTGTCTTTTAAAAAGGGCGAGCATTTGAGGATCCCTGCCAACAAGTGCTGTCCAGAGTGCGCCTCCTCATCCCAGGGCTCCTGCCAGCACGAAGGAGTCATTTATGGAGTAAGTGATTATAAAAAAGGCTGCTTCTCTTTCACCATACAAGTTGTTCAGGGTTGAAAAGTTTACACCTTGATGCAGCAGCTAGAGATCAGTTTGCCAGAAGTTTATTAAATCATTCTTTTTCGACTATGCAGTGGTTCTGACCAAAGTTTTGCATTTGCCCTTTCCCTGCTTTTACATGGCATTTCCCCCATGCACAAACCCAGGTTCACAAAGAATGTGACTATCAGTTTGCACAGACGATTGACCTCATCGACGTTCAGTACATTTGGGATGAACCGACAGATTGACCGCGACCCGGGCCAACATCAGCATTTGATGCTTTTATGGTTAAATGGGAGGAAACCCTTGCAGCCAAATTAGGAAAATGAAATCTGTGATAGGAGTGCATTATTTCCTTGATATGTCATGGTTTCATGGTCAGTAGATGCTGTTGACTCTGTGGAATGTAGAGTAGGGTTGAAGTGAAAGCAAGCCATTTGTTTAGGCTGATGACAACAATACAAAAAGGGCAAACATAAAATTTTAAAACACTAGGGCTAAAAAGCAGCAAAGCAAGGGGAGCAGACCCTGTTACAAAGAATAAAGGTAAACAACAACTATATATATATATGTATATACATATATATGTGTGTGTGTGTTTGTTATATATAATACATATATATACAGTCAAAATCGCCAGTCAAATCTAATAAAAATGCTTTAAAAATTTTTTGCATTTGCCCCAAAATAATGTTTTAAACCAATTGTAAAGACTTTAATTCTCAGTGGCTTTTGCCTATATTGTCTCTGAGATCACTTATGAGCAATAAGAATTAGTTCAGTCTAATCCCGTGTGTTCACAAAGCTGACAGGTCAGCCTGACTCAGTTTTTTAGACACGCCTCCCAGTGTCTGACTGTTTGGAAACAAACGCTGCAACAACTTCAGTTTTATTTAATTTTTTATTAGTTCATTAAAGTTGTTTTTATCTTTTGGAAACTGCTGTTTCCTTCTCTGCTTTTCTGCCCTCATTTAGAGGCTCATATCAATAATTTTACACTGATGAGTTTGGAACTTGTAACCGCTCTTCAGTACCCAACTCTTCAGTCACTTCCAAAAACACTAATGCTAGAGTTCTGTCTCCTGACAAAAGCATCTCTGGCTGTTTCATTTTCCATCAAGTGTCCTCTAGTTTAATGACTTTTTGGCTGCCATTTTGGATAGTTAATGGCCTGAAGAGAAACAGGTCTTTCTTGGCAATGATTTTAAAGATTTTGTTGGCGTTGCTTGCCTGGTGAAGTAGCACTTGACATGAATCTGAACAGCGAGAGGAGAGACGAGTTTTGGAGAGGAGTAATAGCATTTTAAGAGTTTTGTTGTATCTACTTTGAAGGGCAAAGAATAACATTGCATTGCTGCTGCTCCTTTTCCAGGAGACAGAGTTTGGAACTGTTGACTTCTTCCTTTTTGCAGAAATACAAGGTCACACAGGATGATGATACTTATATAACAGCATTCTTTGGAGACTTTTTTGGGTTTGAACTGTCGCTCTGCAAAAGCTATAATTCAGAATTTTAATTCAGCATATCGCAGATTTTTCCCTTAGTATTGAAAATAAGGAAAAAATATCCTGGGTGGTAGAACTATAAAGTTCTTAATTGTTTGCCACAGACTTCTTCCTGGGGTGAAAAAGAATTTGGATAAATGCTTCATTAAAACTAAGACTAATTAGGTGTTTTACAAAGGTTTAAGAAGGATTTCATGCAGGTTTCTCAGCCTGACACCTCTGAAAATGAAAGAAATCAGATCTTAACTTCTATCATTATGACTGCAGGCACGATGGACCTGCTGATATCTCATTTAGAGTGAAAGAACTGCTCTGGTCTTCCACAGTATCCACAAATGGATATATAACAGATGGATATTGAAGTCTCTGTAATACCTCAGACTGACTGTTTAATGTATCCTGTTCTGTCAGTCACAGAAAAGAAACATCTTCATGGTTTACATGAACATACACTAGCCTGCAGTGATAACTCTTTTTTTATTTTTTAAATTTTTTATACATATGTGAAGAAAAGCCGAGGAAAATCGCCAACAGGCTTACAGCACTGCAATTTAACCAACAGTCAAAAAGCCGTCGTCAACTTGAAGTTTTGTTCAAACTCAAATTAGATATATGCACGTCAGCGTTCAAATGTTAAGGTAATGCCTTTTTCACGGCGTGCCTCCATATCTACATTCGCATACACCCTCTTATATTTTAATCAGGTTTTGGCTCCTTATCGCTTCTTCTCATGGTCTCTCTTTTTTCTGAAGATCTTCTCCCCCTCTGCGACTCTGCTCTCCCGTCTGTCACTCAGGCTTAGTCTTACAAAGTCATCACGTTTACAGAAAGAAAACAGCTTTCCTCTTGCCACTGTCTCTCTGCTGTTTCCTCGTCTTTTTCTTTGCACCCTGGTTGTATATCTCTGTGTAACTGTCACTTGGTTTCTTTGATTTCCACAGCATGACAGTCAGTGGAGTCCCTCGCCTTGTTCAGTGTGTACTTGCTCCGGAGGGAGCGTATCCTGCAGCACTCGCCCCTGCCCGCATCTCACCTGTCCCGGGGATCAAAGCCTGTTCACCCCAGCCGGGGAGTGTTGCCCCAAGTGTGGCAGTAATGGAGGTGAGGGCTAAATTAGGGCTAACACATGGCGCATTTTGTAGATTCTAGGTACCGCTTTTTTCCACGCAGATTTTAGAAATTTGTGCATCTCATGGAAATTGTTGGCTTCTTTAATTGATTTAGACAATAATTGATCTTTAGATATCTTTGAAAGGGCATCTATAAATGGGTAGGATGAATACAGTATTTGCAAACAAAGCAAAACTGTGAGGTGGTGACTATGAATATGATTTCTTTTTGTTAGTTTTTTTTTTTTTTTTAAGGGGAAAATGAAAAACAAGGACTTTGCAGATGTGTCACATTCGTTGTGTCATGGTGGGCTGTGTGGCAGGCAGGATGCAGGACCCAAACGCAGGAATCACACACAGGAAATTTAACTGAAAGCAGCAGCTTTATCGCTGGAAATTACTACTACGAATACAAAACAAAAACTCGAAACTAGAAAACTCAAACTAGAACACTAGAAAATAAACCAGGAACTAGGAATTACTTGGAACACGGAGGGAAGAAACACAGTGTAGTGAGGGTACAACACGACAACTAACAGAGAAAAACACAGGGCTTAAATACGCCAGGGAGTAACAAGGGAATGGGAAGCACAACTGGGGCTAATCTGACATAACGAGACACAGGAAGCAAAGTAGGCTACACTGACATAGGACACGGGCTATCGAAGTAAAACAGGAAATACGACACATACGCAAAGACAGACTCTGAGACACGGGCTTCACACTGAGACATGACTGACTCTGTAACAGAGGGAACATAGAGACAAGGGTGACTAGACATGAGACGTGGGCCCAGGACAGGCACAGAGAAAATGGGGACAGAGACTAAACACAGGCTAAGAAAAATACAAAGGAAGGAAGAACTAAGATCACTGAGCACAAACAAAAGATAACCAAAGAGGGGAATAACAATCATCAAAGGAATATTAAACCAAGATCTGAAACACAAATGCTGGGTCGCAGACCCAGTACCGTGACACTTTGTACCTTACTGTTTAAACCTTAAATAAAAAATTACAAACAATATTACAGTTGCAGAAGAATATTTGAATGATGCACATAACACAAATCCCATAATTCATTCATGCTTTCTACTTAATTGTCTGCAATTTGATATTTGGCACCTGTTTGTCTTGCTGCACACTCTTCTGCTAAAACATGAAAAATATATTCCAGTGAACAAATGACTCATGTGAATCAGCCTCTTTCTTTATTATCTAAAATGTCTCTCAACATCTGCGGCACATGTGAATGTTGCTGTAGCTCTTCAGATGCCAACGCTTCATTAAATGTATAAAGTGTCGTATCCTTTGGCAGTATCTGTTTCCAAAACTAAGTTAAAACTTGAAAAAAGTAGAAACTATGAATCTGCTGACCGAAGGCATTTAGGTGAGAACTGCAGGTAAATGTTGTCCACACAGGAACAAACCCTTATTCCTTGACAGTGATGCTTTGCCTTGCCTAGACTGAGACAGACCTCAGACGTCCGCCAGCAGCAAGTTAACTAATGACTTTGAAGAAAAAAGCCAAGTAAAGAGAAAACACTTCAATCTTAAAATGGTGCACACAGGCTGCATGACCACTCAGCCTCAAACACTATAATCTCCTAATTTCAAAACCCTAATTTTTCATCAGTGCTCCTTAGTTTGACGAGGCCCTGACATTTTTTTGTCGAGCTGCTCCAGACTCAGATTTCTTTCTGAAAACTTTATGCCAACGGGGATTTGTGTGACTGCATTATTTTCCAAAACTTAAAGGTTACAAGTTATTAAAATATTCTTCCCGCAGTATTAGCTTCAGGAAGGCATGATTAATTAATTCCAATGTCCAAAGGCTTAAATGCTAAAGATGTATCCATCCACATGAAACAGCAATAAAAATGCAAAGCAGTTCTTAGTCAGGTATCCGTTTAAATGCCTTTCTTACAGCTGATTGAATGATGTTTTAATTACTGGATATAGTGAAACTGTTGCCCATACCGAGTACTGAGCAGTGCTATCAGTGCTAAATAAATAAGCTGCATTCCTCACCCTGAGGAAGAGACTGGGAGTAGTTCTTTAATATGCAAGGCAACATCAGGCTTGACCTAAAGGCACAAACAGATACATCCAAAAGTAGAACTCTCTGTATCTGTAGATCAGCCCATTTTTACCTATACCCGATTCTGCTTTTGATTGAGGATTGGACCGATACCCAATCCAAATATCAGATCGGTGTATGTCAGAGATGAGGCAGATTACTAGAGATTAACTTTTTTTACATATCGCTCATATACTTGGATCAGACCAGATGTGTCGTGACAAACCCTGAGTTTATAGCTTGCACAGAGCAGCCAGATTAGGGCTGAAAGGTTAGTCGAGACTGGAATGACGTCTTCGAGCTTCTATGATGCATCCCAGTGGTTAGCAGCTAATTTGCTACTACTTTCTTTCTTCTCTCCTGACTCTAAATCACTCTGTGTGCATGCAAACAATGCCTGAACTGTCAGCTCATTACCTGACACTATTTACTCATTTAGTTTTTATCTGTGTGTGCGTGTGTGTGTTTGTTAGAGTCTTGCTCTTGGCAGGGGATTGTTTACAGGGATAGAGAGGAGTGGAAGCCCAGCCTCTGTTCCAGATGTGTCTGCAGCAATGGAGACGCCCAGTGTTCAATAGCAGAGTGTCAGCAAGTGGCCTGCAAAACGGTAGGTTTCCAGAAACACGCAATTTTAAGAGGTTTTGATCTTTTATTTTCATGTGGGCAAGTCACTGTTTTTAAATTCTGTAAACCTACTTGTATTACAAGGAGGATTTGGAAGGTGGTGTCTAGGAGCCATCCTAGTCAGATCTCCTCTGATATCCTCCCAAATCCCTCAGTTCACCACCTTCTCTTTAAAGCTAAGCACAGACACTCAGACTCATTTTCGCTGCTTCTGTCCTATTTTTACTCTCGGTGACTAACGGCTCGTGGTCATAGGTGAGGATAGAAACACTGACACCTTCACCTGTACTCTCACCACAACAGACCAGGCCTGCACGCGCTGCATCGGTCACCTGCTCCATTCTTCCACCGCTCACAAAAAACACCCCTAAATACACAAAAAAGTGGAATATTTATTTCAGCTATTCTCAGAAAGCAAACAAAAGTTATATTGAAATGCTAAAGAAAGATGAGCTTGTTTTAAATTCCAGTATGCCTCTTGGGCTACAGTACAGACACCTCTTTTTTTCTATTTTAGTAATTCTATTTTAGTGCTTTTTTATTTCCTCACAGGTTAAATAAATATTCATGTGTTAAAAAAAGAAATGCAAGTAAGAAAGGTTTGAAGTTGTTGCGAGGTGGTTTGGCTTTGTGCTAAGGAAGTTCATGATGAAATTCATCTTATCAACCTCTTGGTAATTGTATTTGCTAAAATGTCAGGTGGGCTAACAGTATTGTCAAAAGCTTATATGCTCTTTGTTGTGTCAAATACGGTGATATAACTGCTAATCTGAGAGGGTTTGTGCTTGTATCTGTGCAATGTTTCCCCAGCATGAGAACTTGGTGATCCAGCCAGGAGAGTGCTGTCCCCAGTGTGTGTCCAACCCTTGTCTGTCAGCTGGAAAACAATACCAGGTAGGCAGCCTGTGGGTGTTTAAACTGTGCTTGTACTGTGTATGCACCTGTTATTGTGCAGATTTGTGTGAATCCTGTGGTTTACAAAGCCTCTGTGTGTTGGAGGCAGCTGATAACGGCTCATAAATCTATAGTTTTGAAACCTGAAACATTGATTAGAATATCTGTGATGATAGTGAGAATATGACGCATGCAGTGAATATGTGAATGTCTCTATTGACATAAAAAGCCTGAGCCTTCTTCTGTCCTCCTCCTCCTCCTTCTCCTCTCCTGCTGTGTTTACAGTGCACATGCTCCCATCTCGCTCACTGCCAACTTTCTCTTTTGATCACAGAATGTCCCATTCTGTCTAATGTGTGTTTGCGTTTTCTACCCCACACACAAACACACACACACACACACACACACACACTCATTCATGTTGGCGTCACCTTGACAGATAACAGAAAGAATTGCGATGCTTTGCCGCTGGTGTCGATTACCTAACTGAGTAGCTATACAGTCCATACATGAGTGCCTCCACATCTGCATGCACACACACATATTATTGTATATGTGTGTTTGTAAAACAAGTGTAGTATACATAACAACAACAACAACAACAACAACAAAAGTTAACAGAGGTTTTGGAGAATTTCTGATTCTCACATTTAAAAATGGTAAAAATCCAATCTCACGATTTCCAGTATCCACTTTTCATTTATACACTTTACTTTTAAGTGAGCGGGCAGCACGGTGGTGGAATGGTTAGAGGTGTTGGTGCTCACAGCAATCAGGTTCCTGGTTCAAACCCCGGCTGGGGCCTGTCCGTGTGGAATGTGTGGGTTTTCCTCCGATACTCCAGCTTCCTCCAACAGTACAAAGACATGTATGCTAGATTAATTAATCATTCTTAATGATAAAGCACTTTATCTGTCTCAAATATATGGCCAATAGATATGAGATAGATAAAGTGCTTGAAATGGATGAATATATGTTTAAATGTGACTTGTACTCAAAGCCCTTTGAGAGATCAGTAAAAATTGAAAAGCATATTAAATAGAAGAACCCTTTTTATTTTTCTATAGCGATATGATCATAAAACACCAGCCTTTTGCTTGTTTAGCTTATGTAAAATGTCTTGGTTGGCTAAGCCTGTGTTTGAATTCTGTTCTTAGGCAGTTTAACACCATCAGGGACGCAGCTCAAAAGAAGAAGTTAAAACCGTCTCACATTCATCTCATCCACTGTCTTAATGATAGAGAGCTATGACACTGACAGCTTTCCAGTAGACTTATTTGTGTGTTCCAGTACAGAATAAAGTGCTTAAAGCTCAAACACATTCACACAGCATTTTTAAAAAATACTGTACATACTGTTAAATGTGTTTCCTCTCTCAATCACACTCAGCTGTGCTCCTTTCTGCCTGTTTTATGTGTTTACTTCCTTGTACTGTGATCCACTTTGTGAATTATGGCCTCTTTCAGCTAGCATTTCTGTCCATGTTGCGGTTGGCCATCCTGCCATGTGAAGTCGTAGCTACACTGGGAAACCCTGGGTTGGCCTGTCAAGGTCATAACCAACTTTATTAGATCACTTAAACTCAAAAAAGATGTCCTGAGTATGTTTAACCTGCTCTGTAATACAAGCTCCAGCTTCACAAATGCAAAATGATCAAATGGCACATTACAATGGATTATAATGGACATCATTTTTGCTTTTACCCTCAAAATTGTAACACGATCATGGGATCAGTGGTGACTGTTAAAAGTCTCCATCGTTGGTGCAGAAATCCTCTAAATGTGAATGTGGATTAAGTTATGGGAAATGTAAATAAGTGTGTCTGTAAGCATGTATACAGTCCATGTTTCCAGATATTTAAGACTTTATCAACGTTATACATGCCAAAAGCTATTTATTGTGCCCTCCTTTAATCAGCCTGGTTGTTCAGAAGAGAGTAAAGTAGTTTGGACCTCTGTGATATAGATCATTATAAAACACTCGCTTTGTAATACGCGTGCATACTAAAGAGAGTTTCATGCAAGTTATGTTCAGAGAGCTCCACAAAGTGCCTCACGGGGTTTTGATGCCTTAAATAATGAAATAATTTGCATCCTCTGGGCTGTAATCAATATTTAATTGAGCAGTTTAGGGTGAAAGAGGAAGGAAGTTAGAATTTAATCTGACATTTACAGAATTTGACCCTAAATTTAAACAGATAATACGTTTAAGATCTTAAACACATCAGACGTGGAAAGTCTGTGCGACCGCTACACTTTACTTTTCTTTGGTATCAACATAGTGCACAAGCAAATGTTTTCTCTGAAAGCGAGTCAGAACTTTATAACGTAGGTACAAATTAAATTGAACCCACTACCGATCACTGATCCACACATCCAGGTTAAGCCTCTTTTTTTGCCTAAAAATGAGTTTGCGAAGGATAAAGCTGACCAAGTAACATCATAATAGCCAAATGACATAATAAGAGCTGTTTGTCCTTTTCTGTGTATGTTGTTTTGTGTGTTTGCTTTTTTGATTAACATTGAAATGATTAACAATATTGTGGAAAAAGTGCAGTTTAACATGCTGCCCACTGTTTTAAATACCTGTTAAAACAGACCAAGGAAGATCAAAGAACTATGATTTTAAATTATTGCATTATTACACCTGTAGAAAGCTAAAGTGATATCATTGCAGTCCTCTGGTGGGAAACTTTAGCATTCATGTGCTACCTACCTAAGTGTTGCAGATCAAGCACACCCTACTCTAAGACACTGGCAGTGATGGAAGCAACCTCTGCCAGCAGGATAACACTCCTCCACACCTGAATGCTGAATATAAAACACAGATGTAGCCACTGTTATGCCACCCACTTGTTTCTGCACTGGGCAACTTTTTACTTTTACTCCCAGCATTTTACACAGATATCTGTACTTTCTACTCCTTATGTTTTCAAAGCAGGTGCACTGTGCGCACTGTGCGTCTTCAAACATCAAACCCGTTTAAGCGTTTTTGGTGCAGTACATAAGTTGCGTTCGCAGTACTAGCATCAAGCTAGTGCTACAAAGGGAATAACCTTTAAACTTGCTTGCTCGCTTTTTTTTCTTTTTTTTTTTAGTTTGCAGGTAATTTCAAATTTGAGTTTCGAGTCAGCTCAACAAACATCAGCAATCACATCAACTGTTTCTGTGCAGTCTCTCACACAGTGTTTTGCTAGCTAAAAATACAGCGGCTGTATTTCTCAAAGAGTGAGAACAGTGAGCCTGTACTTTCTCACTTAATCAAAAAAAGAAGTTTAATCAGTACTTCAGCTTTTACCAGACGATTTTTTTTTAACAGAAGTGCCCGTACACCTCTGGGTTTTTGAAGTCAGAGGTTGCTGTGATGGCAGCAGAGGGTTGAGTGTTAAGCTATCGCCTAATGCTAGTATCTGGTGCAACCCACAGACAGATAAATTCTATTTAGTGCGAAGTAACAGGCTAATAAATAAAAGTTCACTAACAAAAAATGCAGCACTGGCTTTTTGGATAATTGTAACACATAGCAAGCCATATTTCTTTGTCACAAAAATCCATTAAAAATGTTCCAAAAGGCAGCGACTGCACAAACTGTGAAAGCTCAGAGCTTTTTCTGCCAGCACAAAGGTGACCTACACAATAAAAGTCCAGTTTACTTTCAATAATATGCCTCATACATATTTCAAATATTTCATTAACTAAATGTTTCAGTACTTCACACTTCCTGTGCAAGTTGTGCATTCAGTGTTTGAGCTCACTGCTGTGTAGTCTTCAAATTAAAGAGAATCATGTCGAAATCTAGTAGCCGGCTCAGTGTTTGTATGCTTTTCACACTGCAGAGACATCCCATTGTTGTTCTCAAAGAAAAGAAGGCGCTCACTGGTTTCAAATGAGCTGTGAGTTTCCTGCAAACAGCTTGTGATTCAATGTGTGTAAGACTGAAAGTGTGTGTGTGGGTTTGGAGATGGTCTAAATGTGTATTTGTGTGTCTCTTGGCAGCACGGTGAGCAGTGGCAGAAGAACACCTGCACTACGTGCGTGTGTGACCGCGGTCAATCTAAATGCCACACTAAAACCTGCCCACCCATAACCTGTGACAAGGTGAGTAGTCTCATGCACACAAATGTACGCGCACAATCACTGACATTCGGTTTTATGCAGAAGTCGCCACACTCTGACAGTATCATGCATTGCTAACTATCTCCGAACCCATTAGAGTCTCAGCACAAGCACATCGTGGATTTTACGTCAGACGGCCTCAGATTAGCTCAGATTTATTTTCTGGACACTTTGCCCAACCCTAACTGAGACGCTAAGCTAACCTTTTCATAACCAGGTCTTCAGATTAACAGTTTAACAGCCAGATTACCCAGAAAGTTGAGGAACAGATTCACTTGAAATTTTTTGCCAGAGGTGATGCTTGACACAACTTAGAAATGGATCCAGGAAGTATTTTTTTTACCAGTGCAACATGAGAATATTTATCAAATTAAAAAAAGAAGAGATGTCACGTTGATGCTCTCAAAGAAGAAAATACAAAACCCACAAGACCAAAAACACACACGCACAACAAAACTTTGAAGAGATACTTTTTTTTAAAAGTCAGACTAACGCTCTAAAGCCAAAATGAGTTTAAATTCTTTAGGCACATGAAAAATATATCTTTGCTTTGAGCAATTTATAAACTAGCAGCAGCATTTAAACATTTATTCTACATTGAAATGGAAGCCAGTGTAAACCTGCAGGTGTCTTTCTAAAAAGGAAAGACAAAATCACTCCTTATTTTGGACGCAGAGGTTTAAGTAAGGGCTGCACAGTGGTGCTGTGGTTAGGAGTGTCACCTTGCTAACAAAGGATCGTTGGATGGGGTTGGTCCAGGTCTTCTGGCTTCCTCCCACAATACAAAGACATGCCTGTTAGGTTAATTGGTGATTCTAAATAGGGCGTAGGTGTGAATGCGTGTGTCTGTTTCTGTGTGTTGGCCGTGCAATGGATTGGTGACGTATCCAAGATGTACTGTGCCTTTTGTCCTGTTTCAGGTGGGAAAGGCCTCAGGCCCCCTGCGAGCCTATGTTGGTCAGGAAAACTGAATTTCTGTAAATCGCGTGTTGATAAAATTTCACATCATTAGGTTCACAAATGTGTAATTATTTTCTAAAAAGAGTAATTTCTTAATGTTACTCACGAACAGTTTGGATCCACTTTTCCTGACATTTCAAAGCCCTACAGTTGATGTTTTTGTTTGATGTGCGTGAGATTCGGTCAAAATAAACTACAGTAGCTGTCAGAGCTGAGATACAGAGTAAGCGTGACGTCTGCAGTGTCAGGAAAAGCACACCTCTGTGCACTTTCAAATAAAGTTAGAAGAACGGTCTGACGGCCCACTCCGCTTGGTGTCTTTTCCCTTAATAATGCAAAACACATACTCTCTCTTCCCTCGCTCCTCTTATCTCTCTCTGCTGAAACAGAGATGCACAAAACCAGCATTTTTATAAGCTCCTTGGATTTCCGTCGTCTTCTCCCGCTGCTCAGTTTGCATTCCTTCATCATCTGTACTGAACATAAAACCCAAATAACATTATCCTGCCTTCAAACAGGGTCAGACCAAAGCGAAGCGTGCCGGGCAGTGCTGTGATGAGTGCGCTGCTGCTAAGGGAAGCTGCCAGTACCAGGGCGCAGTGCGTTACCATGGAGATATGTGGAACAGCACTGGCTGCGAGTTCTGTACCTGCAGCCGGGGTCAGGTCCTCTGTCAGAGGGCCGAGTGTGGACGTGTCGAATGCCCGCAGGTGAGCCCGAAAGGAAAAAAATGTTCGTTGAAAGCCTAGAGGCAAAACTGGCCCGATTTTAAAAATCTGTGGATGTAAGGTTAAAATGCACAAACATTTCTCCAGGCCACAGCTTCTGTTTTAGACAGGAAAACGCTCATCTCTTATTTTTTAAAATTAATTTCCACATAAGCGGGACAGCTGTAGGGGCGCTGAGACATCCCAGTGCATCTCGAAAAACTACAATATTTTCAAAAAGTTTTATTTATTTATGTATTTTTATTTAATTCAAAAGGGTAAACGTTCATATATATATATGTATACATTACACAGGATACTTCAAAAATCATGGGGAAGGCTGCCAACATCATAGTTGTCTAGGTGATGATCATCCTCCCACCGTCCATCCTGCTATCACATTCCTAATCTCTGTCTTGAGCTGAGATGGCGAGCTGAGCGAAAAGAGAACTGGGCTGCTGCTTGGAGAGCCAAAACTAAATTTAGCATTTCTTATGTAAATCATGTTCCTAGAGTCTGGAGATGACCTCTGAACTATAATCCTTAAAACTGAAACAACAAAAAGCCTTAAAATAAATCACTTTACATGTGTGTATGTAAGATCTAAGGAAAAAACAATTCACAGCATTTTATTTTTTTGACATGATCGGCTACACTGTAAGAAATTTCACTGTTAAATTACAGTAATGGTCTGTAATCTGTGCTGTTATACTGACATGATACAGACGTTTGATTGATCTCATGCTGTCACTGGTAGTTTATTACTATAAAGTTTAACAGCATGTCTTCGCTCATGTTCAGTGAATTCAGTTTTATATCTTTCTTGAGCTTTGTTACAGTTTTCCTCCTCCTTGACCCACACGCTTACGGGAATATGACTCAGCCTTGGTGGCCCGTTCATAAGATCACATTTCATATTATCTTAATAGCAACATGCCCTCACTGACACGTCCTCCTGGATTTGTTTAACATTGTGCCAGTTTTACTCGAAGCACACGGTTAGACTGATGTCGGGTGAAACCAGTAAACCATTAAGCTGTTTTTATAAACAATGGTACTATGAACAGTTTAGCTGGAGTTACTAAAGTAATTGAACCAATTCTTAAAAACGTCTCCAAACATAAAGGGTTCAAACAGACGAACATCCTGTGATGAGAAGTTAGTGTTATTTACAGTTTGTAAAAGGAAGATTTCTAAAATTTTGAATGCTGTTGTGATTGAAAACAAAGCATCATTAGCCTAATGTGTTGCATTTTAAATATGCTTTTGTTATTCAGATTTGGTCACCAGTGTGTTGGTTCAAAAATGAGCTCTTTTCTCACAGCTATTGTTTCCAACAGATCTGGATGTGTAAAACTTTTGGAGTCAGACAACTGTGTATTTTTCCCTTCAACAAGCTGAATGCTACACAAGCTTAAAATCCATATTCAGTTTAAATTGAGGCCTAAAAATGAACATACTAATGTATGTCACTTTGGCTGTATTGCTTTTCTTAACATAATTACCCCTAATGTTCCTACTAATGGGTAATACCTGTGTTCTATGTTTGTATAATTTTGTTCATGTGTTTTCATGATCTCAGTTTTGAGTTTGCAGCATCATTAATGGTCTCAGGATTCCTTTATGATCATGTAAAACTACGTGAACTTGCTTTTCCTGCAGGCCCCAGCTGCTTAACCTTTCCTAAAGGCTTACCCTTGCTGTCAAACCCTTGGCCTATCGATGCAACGTGTCAGCACCCTGAAATCCCATTTCCTTTCTTTTAAATGGGCTACTTAAAAGTTAATGAAAGATGTCACTGTTACTTTGTTCAGTTTCATGTATTTGCCGCAGTGAAATTTACCAGTTTAAACGTACACGTTTGGTGGAATGGGAGGAAGGGCGATCATTTGAGGTTATGAGGTTGGCTGCTTCCATCACAGGTGATTCACTCAGTTGAGATGAAGTAAATTGAAAGACAAGATGAAACTAATGGTCTGTGAAAGAAACTTGGCCCTACAGCTTGTCACTAGACAAAAAATGTGACTTGCGCTCAGCTACACTAAACCTACGCCAAGCCGAACCCCTCTGCTAAATGCATAGCATCTTTTAAGACAGTAATACTGTGTCAGTGTTAAATATTGAGCATCTACTGGTTCTTAAAAAGTATTAAAATCTCTAAAATGCACTTTTGCCAATACAAGGTTTGGGTGTTTGTGGCTTTGTTTTGATATCTAGCTCTTCACACCATGTGTTGAAATATTCTTGAGCAGTGTGGCTGTGCAACACCATGTGTTGTCTGTGAAGGTTCTCAGTCATCCAGGTCATCGTAAGGAGCTTGGAAAGAAAAGCGCCTGGACTTCTTTAAGTTGCTTGAAGACGTTTCACCTCTCATCTGAGAAGCTTCTTCAGTTCTAGGGTTAATGCAAACCATGTAAAATGCAGCATGATGGCCTTTGGGATGAACAGTTTGAACCGTGTCCTTAAACTCAGTCTAAAAATGACATTTTTACATTATTGAACTGACGCCAGTGTTTTGAAATATAAATATTAATAAATAAATATTTTTCCTTTTGATATGCATTTCCATCAGATGGGTTGGGTCTAGAATGTCATGTAAAGTGGTATCAAAAGGATCTTAAAAGTCAGAGTGCAGCAGCAAAAGCAATAATAGCCTTCATGTGAAGTCATCAAAGGTCAGACTTGGCCCAGTCAGGAATGTAGGTGAGTGTGTTTGAACACAACAGCCTAGAGGATTTGTTAAAGTTATTAGCCGGTGTTCCCATAGTTGCCTCAGTCCCCCCACTTTAGGCTCCACGCCACGTTGACTCAACACCTCATCCAGTTTTACATCAAGCAGATTTAATAATATTGCTTTAATATCCCTGACCACGACCAAATAAGCCCTCATTAATCATGCTGTATGGTGATAATTACAGCTGCTAAGTGTCGTTAGCTCTAAGTAGCACAACTGGCATTTTTCCAACTTTGAACTGAACAAGGTCACCGTGCAAAGAAGATAGAGCCAATTTCCACTGTGTGTGTGTGTGCGCGCGCACGCAAAACAATTAAGACAAGGTTATGGGTTTAATGATGTGTGGGTCAAGAGGCAGAGAAAGGCACTGGGGTACAGTTATATAGGCAGTTTATGATTCCTGCACTAATAATGTACCTACTGTAATGGTACTGAAAGGACTTCTAGTCTTAGAAAACTGCAGTATTGGGATACTACTACTGTGACATGCATCTTTTATTTTCAAGTTTCATCTTTTCTTAAAGTTGAAATGTGTATGGGTGTAGGAGAAGCCATTAAAATCAATAACACATTGCGGAAATTGGTAAGTTACAGAGGCAGTTTCCGCCTGTAGATGCCAGATTTTGATGATATCTGCAATAGAGATGACTTCCATGTCTTGAATATAATGAAACTAAATGATGTGTAGTGCTCAAAGTGCCAAAAATTACCACAGGAGCAGCACCATCCTCCAGAAAGCATGATCCAGGTAATTGTAGTAATGCATGAGTCTTGTTGGGAGGAGGTTAATGTAGAACTTGCTTTTTCCCTAGAAAACTGCATCCAACAAACTCATCACTGAGCAGAAGGAAGCATGCAGCCGTCTGAAGCTGAGATATCTTCAGGAAAATAAGTGCAGTTTCAACAATATCTCAGTTTTTTCACATTCAGTCCGTCTACACCAGTAAATGCATAAAAGGCAGTAATTTGTGCGCAGTCTGAAAAATAACGTAACAGTCTTACTTTAATATGATGCATGAGATCATGGGCAGTTTTCTTTGTCTACAGGCTGCAAAATTGTCAAATATTTAATGATTCCCACTATGGCTGGGCCATATCATACCGTTCACGGTAATATCGGTATAATGTTAGGCAACGATAAGAAAATGAAATATCGCAATAGAATATGGGTAAAACGTGCATGTGCAGTGCTTTTGTTTTCATACGCACATGGTGGAAAAAGCATGGCGGCGACGGAGAATGAGAAGGGCGAAAGCGGATCGTTGAATGAAACAGATGAACCAGGATTGGTTTATAAAAATGGTGCCAACTTCAGCAGTGTGGAACTGGTTTGGTTTCGTCCGTCAGATATCCACCAAAGCACAATTTTTGGTAGAACATGCAAGCGGGCCGAAAACCCTGAAGCTGTACGGCGTCAAGGCGTTAGTTCTGTCCAACCCAACGCACGGGGCGATCTGCGTTAACTTGCTAACGGAGATTTGCCGCGTTAACGCGGTAATGCCATTAACATCATTTTAACGACATTAACGCTGACACCACTAGTTTTAATACGACTTTGGTAAGCTACGAAGTCGCACCCCTTGATGGATTGTCGGAGCATTACGGCTACCGTAGTCAGGAGCCTCGCGCA
>VUQG01029723.1:0-21184 GCA_015106755.1 Etia nguti | reverse complement strand
TGACGAAACTCTGTTCAGACAGTGAACGGACTGATTCTTGTATAACGCTTTACTACTCTCCCGGATTACTCAAAGTCCGATCAGTAGGTGACCTGCTTTACCTCCTGAGCTACAGCCACCCACTGGCAAAGATGAGTAAACCGTCACTAGGTTTTGGATAAAGTTTACACTCACAAACCTGTCAAACCTGCATTTGAAACGTTGGCTACCATAGCAGTATACTGGCTTCCCATTAATCCTTGGCTTCCTGTGCAGTATGTTTTGTTCTTTCTAATCGGACAAATAAGGCCATGATTCTCTGTAAACAGCATTTCTTATAAATCAGCAGTATAATGCATCATAAAACAGTGTAATTCATTCACAGTAAATTAGCAGTATAATGTAATACAAATCAGTCTAATAAATCTAATAATTTCACTTCTTCTAACTCAGGAGTATAATGCAACCTAAAACTATATGACTTCATAAGCTTAGATCAGAGGTATAATGTAATATAAGACAGTGTAATAATCTCACAATACCCTAAGCTAAACCTTAAATTACGACATTACAACAGCACAACATCATCTGTACTCACAGTGTCCCAGACACCAAATCTGAAACTTTAAAAATATTTTCCCCCTGGGATGTTTTATCTTGGCTCAGGCTTAAAGCTGTCATTCACCACCATGTTGACTACATCAGTCATTTCCATCCACTATTTACTTTTGCTGTCGCACGTAGCACAACTAACAAGTGCTAGAGGAGTACATTGGGATCATTTATTTAAGTTTGGGTCACGTATCATATGCCTTGTTGTGATTTGGCACAACATACGAAATGCTGAATTGAACTGGCATCTCAAGCTGCAAGTATCAGCTCCCCGTGTGTCGTCACAGTGTGCTTTTACCCAGGCTATGACGTTTCCACTCTTAGCAAGAATCGTTTTTTTGCATATTTTCCGGAGCATTGTACTCTGTTGGAGATGTTGAAGGAGCACTACTACCGTTTCACAGACTCATTGTCGTCTCGCTGTTGGGTATTGTGAAGTCATGTCGTCGCTATATTATTAACATTGTGATGACACTCTTATATCATGTAAAAATGTTTACTACCATTATCATGGACATGCACAACCCTAGTTGCAGTTATTATTGGTCGCAGTTGGTGAAAATCAGTAACAGTAAAATTGCTTTTGACCATAATTTCAAAGAAAATCTCTTTTCCACACAAATATTGAACAATTAATATAAGAAGGTTAACAAAAGTTCGCAAACTGTTTCAGCAAAGAAGGCCGTGTATTACTCTCACTCACAATTCAAAATCCTGCTCCTCACTTACAAGGTCTTAAATAATCAGGCCCAATCTTATCTTAATGACCTTATAGTTCCACAGCATGTCTTTATCCTGTCTTCCTTCTTTCACCCCAACTGGTTGCAGCAGATGGCCCCGCCCCTCCCTGAGCCTGGTTCTGCCGTAGGTTTCTTCCTGTTAAAAGGGAGTTTTTCCTTCCCACTGTCACCAAAGTGCTTGCTCACAGGGGGTCATTTGATTGTTGGGTTTTCTCTGTATGTATTATTGTAGGGTCTACTTTACAATATAAAGCGCCTTGAGGCGACTGTTGTTGTGATTTGGCACTGTATAAATAAAATTGAATTGAATTGAACTTGAGTCAGTGCCCTGAGACACAGCCCTGGTGTTTGTCTTAGATATGTTCCACATTATCCCACACCTTGATTTTTTTAAAAATTCTGTTTTGAAAGTTCTTCAAAATTATTAATTCTAAGCTGTCCACTTTTATTGCATCTTGTTGAAGTTTTTTTTTTAATCAAATGTCGTTTCTTCCTGAGACCCTGTTAATAACCACTTATAGTTCTACATTGTGGCTGGATAACTAATATTTTTAATAACTAATATTTTTAATACATCTTCACAACCCCTCTCCCCTTCTATGATAATCTTTATAATCTATAGTTTAATTATTGTACCATCAGTGTGTGAGTGTGTGTTGCCTCAGAAACTTGCTCAGTTTGTGACTGCAGCTCTTCTGCAGTCAGACTGTTTGAGGGGTGAATATTCATTAAAGCCTCAGTGGAGAGCAGGCTGATATTCGCCTTAAATCAGCGCCTGTCTGCTTTACAAATTGCCGGCCTTCCTCAGCACATAATTGGCCAGTTTCAATTAGCATCTGTCAGAGGAGACGACTTTGCGGCCGAGTGTTACGCAAAATACTACAGTGGGAGTTTTAATGATCAAAATATGTTACTGCAGTGTCACGCCACCGTAATGCTGTTTGCTGACTAGTGTCACCTCCTCAAGAAAGCAATTATACATGGCAGTGTGTCTGTGTGTGTGTTGGCCTCAACTCTAGCTGGTTCTGATTTGCATTCTCCATAAATCTGGTCAGAGCTGTGTGAAGTGCTCGAGCACAAGAATGAGCTGTACTTCTGGTTAATATAATCACATTTTAAAGATGCAGTAAGTTAGTTCGAATCTATAAAATCACTCAGACACGACAGCGTTAGCCTATATGCTGTTCTGGCTAACAGGATGACAAAGAGCATGATGACCGTTGTGTTGGAGCGCTGTTTGCATCCCGACTAATCTTTCTTCTTCATTTCTTATTTCCAATAAAACAGTGTGCCTGCGTGTTATTAACGTTAAACACGCGTCTTGTTCACCTGTTTATTTGAAAATATAGCACCTAAAAAGCAAAACAAAATATATAAAAAATGGTTTGTGATCTAAACACATTTGACTTAATTATGTGTGATTTTGTTTTTCAGTCTTAAGTCTCTGAAAAGTTGAGATTTGGTTAGATTTTAACTCAAAAAAACAGCCTGGTGCTCTGACCCCGGCATCGTAACGCTGAAAAATGCACTCTACTGTAAAATGTATACATAATTAAAAATAAGGAATTCTTTAAAAAAAAGATGTTTTCATTGATATTTTGAATCTATGTTATTTTGCGCTTCCAATTTGCATATTTTGCTTATGAATTTTAATTTTAGCAACAGCTGTTTCACACTGTTATCTTGGTCATTGATATTTCATTTTTATTTATTTTGTAAAATGATGAATAATTTTTCAGTAAAATATTTGACACGGACTGAATCATGAATAGGGTCATTAGCTCAACCGTATGTTTGCAGAAAACAAAAAAATCATATAATTGTTTTTATTAAAAATACTACCTACCAAAATATTTAAATATTTAAACTACTGGTTTTGCAGACATGATTTATTGATGCAACTTTAATGAATCAGAAACATACTTAGGTAATACAAACTAACATGGATAGCAGGTACAATTAGTATCCCAAAATCGTAGGACTGGATCCCAGACTCACAGACTGCTTTTCCACCAGTTACATCAGCCGATTGTGGATATTCCACTGACTGTTGACGTTGCAGGACCGATGGTATGCAAAATATGTTAAAATAACTAAAACTCAATGTGACATAAACACACATAAGTCCAACACAGGTCCTGAAGGTATTACTATTCACTGATAACCAACTTTTTATCACTGGACATGGTTTAGGCTCAGTGTTCCCACATCCTGTAGACATTTCACTGGATTGACGCAGATGAAATTCTTAAGTAGGTTTTAGGTAGATTTAACCAGCGTAAAATCTCTCATGGATTACACAAGCATACTGAAAAGAGCTGGAACTAATCAGTCTAACTTTTTAGTTGACTAATACCAGGACATGCGTTTAAGGCTGCAGGAGCAATGTGGGTAACTCTCTCAACTGTTTACAGGCAAAGATGTGCCCATCAACTTGTACAAAGTAATAATAAACTAATGTTTGATCAGGTATGAAAAGCTGTAACAAAGTGTTACGTGCATTTAGCGATGTTATCAAGCATACATGGTATTGTAAAGATAAACCCAAAGATTTTCCAGTGTTAGAGATAAAATTTGAATGATCCCTGATGAGCAGCACTTGGTGATGGAGGGAGGAAGAACTCTCCTTTGGTAAATGGACTGGTTCTTATATAGCACTTTTTTACTCTGAGCACTCAAAGTGCTTTACACAACTTGCCTCATTCACCCATTCATACACTGACACAAGCACTTTTTTCTATGTAAGTGCTTTTTGTCTAACATTTACATACAGTTATATTCCGATGGATGCATCGGAGAGCAGCTTGGGGTTAGTATCTTGCCCAAGGATCTTTGACATGCACCAGAAACGGAAGGAGGGAAAGAACCTGCAACTCCCAGTAGAGGAAGAAATCAGGAAGAGAAGATGGTGCTGGGTAGGGCACGCGCTACACAAACTGCCAAGCATCATCACCAGGCAAGCTCTCAGGTAGAACCCGCAAGGCAAGCGAAAGAGAGGCTGCCCAAGATACACCTGGTGACAAGACCTCGAAGCAGCAACAAAAAAGATGGGCTACACCTGGGCCCAACTAGAAAGAAAGGCCCTGGACAGAAATCTCTGGAGAGCTACCTTTGCCGGCCCATACCCTGGGTGACGGGTAGTAGTAGTGGTAGTAGTAGTAGAAGTAAAACTGGAAGTAATCAAACCACCAACCTTCCCATTAACAGATGACCTGTTCTACTTCCTACAGCCACCCCAACAGAAAATAGTGTCTGGGAGGATTGAGGGGAAAGGGAGGACTGAAAAGAGAAGTGAGAGAGTCCATGAATGACAAACATGCAGCAAATATAAGCACATAACCAATGTAAGAAAAGGAGTGAAAAAAAATGCTCACTGCATCCTGGGAAGTCCCCCCAGCAATCCGAGTCTATAGCAGCATATCTACAGGATGGTTCAGGGTCACCAGGGTCTCCTGAACCCAAACTGGAAGCTGGTTCCACAGGACGGGAGCCTCTTCTTTTGGACACACCGGCAATCGCAAGTAAGATCTCACACTGAAGTGCTCTAGTGGGATAAAACAACAAGGTTTTCTGATATGCTGTTTTTTAGTGCAGCTTCTGATGCTGTAGATTAAAATCCTGTTGGGTGACAAACAGAAAAGAAGAAAAGATAGTGCCCATGAACTGAATGTCTCAGTTTTCCATGCACTGAGAGAATGCATTGTTTCAGGTAAATATTAGAAAATAACCGGCCCAAAAATCCAAAGCCTAAAACTCCCACGACTCAGAGTGTATGATGGTGTTAAACCTCACACGGACAGATGATAACAGAAGTGTCTTTTGTTAACTCGATGCGGTGGTCATGTTTTATTTTCCGATGCAACAAAAGCTCATTTTGAAACATGAACAAAAACTCCTACTTGAGCTTCAGAAAGACTCTTGAACGAGACCCTGTGTGATTGCAGGCCTTCCGCGTGTTGTACATTGCCACCACTCTGATTCACATGTGTTATGATGGACACAGTCGCTGTAGCAGATGTTCAAGCCATTGACTTATCTGTTACAGGACTCTCAGCAACTCCCAGCATCTTAAATGCCATTTCTCCTCTTTTGTGTTTTCATATGGGGCTGAAAGGAAGTTGTTGAAAGGCTCAGCTCCTCAGTCTAATCCCTGATAGCAGGTTTGTTTTCGTCCCTCGTTGCGAGTTTGTCTCCGTCTCTTTCTCCTGGCACACGTTAGCTGTGTACATCATTTGTTAGTGGCTGACTTAAATTCTATCTCCCCGTCCCAGGTGGCTTTGATCCGCTGCACACGTGTCCTCATCTTCCCTCCTCTTTTCTCGCTCTTATTTCATTTTTTTTTTTGTCTCTTTATTTCCCCCCACCTCATGTTGAAAGTTGCCAGACTCCTGTCGTGCATGGCTTTAAAGCAGAAGAGAAGGTGACAGGCAGCCGGGCATGAAAAGAGAGGAAATCAAAGCCAGTTTCTCTCTCCTCCCTGCTATCCACCGCCATAATTCACTGCCGGAGAGCAGTGCTGCCCAGATTCATGTTGAGAGAGGGAAAGAAGGATCGACAGGAGAATCAGGTGTTATCAGCTGCGTAACAAAAAGCCAGTGGGTCAAAGGTAAAAGGGAAAGGAAACATCAATGATATTCAGAATAGGCAGTGTTTAGTCTGTTGAAGCAGTTTTTTTTAACATTACATTTCTGTAATTTTGCCTTTTAGGCCTCCTCTGCAGCATCGCCTTTAAACACAGCATCTTCAGCATCTAAACCTCAGGGACTCCTTCTGTCTCCTACCATGACGGACCTGTGTTGAAGAAATGACTCCAAGTCCCATCTCTCAGCGTTTATGAAGTATTCTGGTATACGGTGGGCTTACCAGCCCAGAGAGAGGGTCGGGGAAGGTAAGTATGAAAAGGCATGGCATTTATACTGGTACACAAGAGGATGGGAGGGGACAAAAATCATTAGCAGGTAGGATTTACATGTCGGTGTTCAACACAGTCAAAAAGGTAGAACATCAACAGTCTGGAAGATCAAGGATCGAGAAATAAACAAGTAAAACAGGATCTAGTGGGTCTCTGTGCTCTCCAGATAAATTCCTTTTTTAAGACGTGTCAGCTGCTTTATTTGAAGCCAGACCATATTTTTCTGAATCTAACTTAACGCTGAGACCTAACAAACCAGCATATTTATAATTAACGATGCATTTTAAACTTATTTGTGAAAAACTGTGACTTAAACTTGGGTCTCCAGCATGAAAATACAGGATGGCCACCACAGAACGTGAACATTACACGTTGTTACTCATCAGATTCAGCTGATAAATATGAAGAATTTAGAGACAGCATTGCCTACCGATCAGTCACATTGCATTATACCATTTTTGATTGTCAGCATTGTACCGTGGACAGTAAAATTCACAGAATGAGTATCACACTGCATTCTCGTAAAAGACTTCAGAATTATATACTGTACACCATGTTCCTGTTTCCTCGTCATCTGTCGTGTTCATTGTCATTTTAAGCAGCATCTCCATCCCCATTTGAGCACGCTTAATATTACAGGGACAGGTGGGTAAAAACACATTCCTCCTTTTCAGTATTAAATTCCTTGTACTGAATTATCTAGGGGCAAATTACAGTGACTGATTCTTTATCATAAACTTTCTTTATCATAAAATTGTCTAACTTTCATTAAAAGCAGAGTTATGAAATATTTTAATGGTACGTTTTATGTCTTAGTTCCAAGCACAGGAGTGACCAGACCCACCGTTTTCCGGCTCTCTGTCCTTTCCGTTCTCATCAGGGCTTTTAGGGATTTTCACCAAAACTTGGCACAGTTGTTCACTAGAACTCACGGATGGGCTGATATGAATTTGGTGATCAAATGATGTCCCGAAACACAGAAATTCATATGATTTCTGCACAGCATATATGCTGTATGAGCCTATATTTACTATTTATATCAGTTAACAACTATACTCACATTAAAACGTCTTGTTTTTATTTGCATTGATTTATTTATTGGTTTGCATTATATTGTATTGTCTTCTTTCGTGCCTCCCTCACCTCTGCAGGTGGTTAAATCTGATCTGTGCAGTCCACAGAAGCAGAAGATAGTAAACAAACAGCAGAGAGAAAGGTGATCTGGGCAATTTGTTCAATCACTGATTATTTTCTTTTATTTTCTTTCATTTAGGCCTTGTTAATAAATACCATCATTTATTGAACTCAAAACTAAATACTTTTTCAGCATCTCATTTAAATCTTTCTGCTGCCAAACAAAATCTGCTTTTTTGTGCATCTTCACAATATCAGTGAGTTCAGTCAGCTTAATTGGTTGAGCTGGTGAATGCTTTTTAGCACCCACTACCCCAGCTATGTTTTTTAGTTTTCTAATATGTAATCAATACAGTAAATAATGGGAAATAAACATTATCCTTCTTCTTTGCAGCCAAAATACAAATGGAAGTGTATTTTAAAAGGTCTAAATGAAAAGTGAGTTGTGGAAAAACATAACTGGTGTCACTTGTGAAATATTAAAAGGATCAGTTCGTAGTGAGAACATGGATTATTACTTTGGTTCATAGGCCTTGTCTTTGTTAAGTACAGTACAATGCTAGTGGCAGTGGGAAGCTATAGCATCAGTCTTTGGACTCTCAAGAAGCTACTCGATAGGGATTGTAAGGGTTAATGCTGATCACACAGAAGACAGCCAAAACCAAAAATAATCAATAATCATAGTCTCCAAACACCGAGCTATTTGGAGACTTGCAACTGAACAATTCAGTAATAATTGAAGAGAACTGTAAAGGTTGAAACAGCATTTACCCGCAGTATTCATGTTCAAATGTGTTTCTTTCTAAATGCTTTAAGTCTGTATTTCCTTCTGTTTTTCATTGTGAGACGTTAATATTGAGGAGGTCAGACATCACTCCACCTTTTTGAAAAACACTGAAACGTGAAAGCCTCTCCCATAACCTCTGTCTTTTTGTGTTTGTCCCTGAAAGAGACAGCATTAGTCCTTGGACGAGCAGCAGCTCATCAGCGTCTTTGTGCTCGAAGCAGCGAACGCGCTTAAAGTCGACGGAGTGAATGGCATGTGTACGGCTCTTTTCAAAACTGTCTCAATTGAACATTCTCTTGGTGTTATCTGCATCTAGATGGCTCACACTCACACTCGATTGTGCCAGGTAACCAGCTGGATGGTCACTATTGTAATTTGATCCAGTAGAGATTCTTTGTGTCTTTGTGTTGTCTGGGACTTTATTAAGGACACCTGCACAGCTTCTTTTTAATGGTTTCGTTACAGGCCCAAAACATGAAATCATGGCAGCAGTTCAATGAAATCCTACAGTTACAGTCTGGAGCTTCAGTTAGTGTTCACATCAAAATATAAAGGGGGAAAACTGTGATCTCAGTGACTTGATAAACTGAGGGGCACTTCTGTGGACACAAACACCCGACAGCAATGCTGGTTCTACTTTTGTCAGCTTAGAGCACGAGTCTGAGGCATGCAAGCAGAAGTTAAAGCCTGGAGAAAAGTAACCACTTGATGAATTTTCATCAGCACATGAGGCTGTACCATATTATGGACTAACAACGTGGATCCTGAGACTCAGTTGAGAATGAGAACACATTTATGTGCTTTTGTATGAACACAAAGCGAAAAGTGACAAGGCAAAGTTGAAAACCGGGCCAAAACACTTGTACAGGTAAAACATGGAGAGTGACCTGACTGCTCATCACTGCCTTTGTTACCTGTTGATCACTTGAGTTAAGACTCTGGATTCTTGGCTAACTTTACATGCTGTCTGTGCAGATGCTTGCAAAAAGCCAAAGTTGTGTTAGCAGCTTAATGCAGTTGTTTCTGTTTTGGACACAGTTTGGATGCCACTGTTCACTGAAATCACCTGATTGTGCTGCAAGTGTGCATGAAAAAGTGTTATTTTCATCTGCCCATGTGCAGATAACTGAAGAACATCCGTAACACAGCGTAACAATGTAACTGTAACGCAGCGTAACATAATTGTTACACTATGTTACTGGATTTAGTGCCGTAACAGTAATCTCATTACATTGCTGTGTTACTGTAAAATGCAATGACACTAAAGCCTAACTGTAAGGTACTTCTTTAGCACCATCATCACTCATATTCTGAAAATGCGGCCCGAGTTAATCATCTCTAATGACTACTTTGAGAGGACGCTGTGGGCCTGCGCTGTCATTCTAAAACTCGTGTCATGACAGTGTGGGTAAGTTCAGCAGAGTTCAGTGGCCTCACAGTCAACCTGTTTTAGGTTGTGCTAGAAAAACAGACTGGCAGCATTACAAGAAACAATGATCATCATGGTGATGATGTCAACGTGGAGCCGACTTGTTGTTAAATCAGTTGCTGACACCAAGAACTGACGTACTGAAGTGTTAGTGTTGTTCCTAATAAAGTGATCAATGGGTGTGCCTTACTTTGTTATTTTAGCCTTATCATGGCTCTATGAGACCCACAGAAAGCCTGGTTAAAAAAACGCTGTTTCCATTTAATCAAATTTAAGTTGGTGCCTTGAAATATAGTTTTACACACTGACACACACTGCAAGAGATCAAATTATTGATTTGAGGTTTTTCATTAAGTACCCTGTCTTTGCTTTAGTTTTAAAAGTAAAGGAAATTAAGGCTGATGTAAGGGACCGTGTATTTGCGTAACACCATCTGAGCAAATCCAGAGAAGATTACAGTGTATGAAAAAGTACTTTGAAGCCATGTAAAAGTCACGTTCGCTACAGTTTTAGCATCACAGACATTTTCTACGAAGAGGGGAATAAGCTGTTGGGGTCTTAATGCATTTGATCTTAAATAGTAAAACATATGGAAAAGGTGGAAGTTATGAAGGAATGTCACTGAAATGTAGTCACATCTCAGCCGTATGTGCTTTTTAAAGTTAATGGTTAAAGGCAGCTCAGAACTGCAAAGAAGCTGCAGCTAAACGAGGTGGGCTGACGTGGACATAAACCTGACATGAAAAAGAGGCATGAAAGGGCCAACAGAAGCTTAATTTATCAGAACTGGATTTTCTACAGCTGCTCAGCATTCAGCCTGTCAACCTGCCGTCATTAGAAGTCAGCCCTGATTGGAAGGCTCTTTTGAAAAGCAGAAGCCTGTGATTATTCACTATCATTTAGTGGAAAAGACAAAAGCCTCCAGGCACTTTTATTTCAAGATTGCGACAAGGTAAATTGTGGTTCAGAGCTCTTAAGGAAAACGTCTCTGCAGGTTTAAAGAGATTTGACACGTCATAGAAAAAGCGGTAATGAGTGGCACCGTACTGACAGGGGGAACAACTGAAATAACTAGTGTACTTCACTGGCGGCGTTTCCACTGCAGGGGATCTTTCTGATAGCCGCTCTCATTGCTTCTTCTGCCTCCACAAATAAGCAGTTTGCAGAGATTTGACTGAGACGTTTACTGTTAGAGTTCACAGAAACAATCCAAGAGCAACAGCAGTGTTTTCATGTGTGCCAGTCTTTGGTATTTCATGAAGGTCCATGATAAAACAATGAAAACAGTAAAGATGTCCATGCCGATATTGGTAAGCACCGTTTGGTGATTCGGAGAGCATTTTTATCTTTCACGGTGACTTTACCTTTTATAGCAAGGTATCACAAAAATGTACAGAAATGCAAGTCCCTTCTCAAACTTCAAATACGGAATAGTGATTGTGAACACCATGGTGTGAAACTTTTGAATGAACAAGATAACCAAACTATGCGTTTATAGTTCATCCTTTAGAGACATGCAAGTGTTTGATTAGCCCAGTTTGTCCATCCTCCCTGCATTATGTTTTACACCATTTTATTACTTTTACTTATTCTGCCAGGTCTACTTTATCACGCATAAAGATTCGAGACCTGTGCCCAGACATTGAGCTCTTTGATGTTTGTTGGGTTGGTATTTTGTTGGAGATTCAGATGTAATTTTAAATCTCAGTTTGCGTGCATGACATCCTTCTAACTTACACCAGGTGTCGTCACACTGCTGGTCATCTCATTGTCATGGTCTGGGTGAGTGGCAGTGTTTTTCCACAGTGCTACATGTCTCCTCCTCTGGGCAGAGCCGTCCTCGTTTCTCCCTGGAGCCGCACCTGGAGCTGGTGAACTCTGCTGTATTTAAGAACAGCGCACACAACTAGTCTTGGCCAGATTGTCTGCTAACCTGCTTGAACCACGGAACATTACCTCCACCTGCTTGCAGTATCTCACATATCTGGTTGCTGGTCTTACCTGTCTACATCTCAGCCGCAGCTCCTGCACAGACTCCATTCCTGCTCTCACCTGCCTGACTCACTGTCTCTCTATCTGCTTCATTCATATACTCATGCAGACCTCCACAGTCTCGCTTCCTGCTCTCATGCGCCTCCACCTGCAAACAATGGCTCTGACCACCGGCTCTCTTATCCCTGTACCCTCGTCAGGTGCAATACCCCTCTCAGCTCCACGCTCTAGCTCTGGAACCCCTTTACACCATGTTCATGCTCATGTTAATGTGCTTGGTATTGTACTCACATCCTTGTACGTAGCTCCTAGCTCATGTTCCAGTCCTAGTATTTAGCTCATGTCCTTGTATATAGTCCTTTGCCCATGTTTACTAGTTTTGGTCTTTCACGTTTATATCACAGTCTTGTAAATAAAGTGTGTTCACGTAACTCTGCACCTCTGTTTGAATCTGCTTTTGGGTCCTTGTTCTGGCTTCTCCAGCCGTGACACTCATTATGCTAATTTATCTCCTTTGCAGTCAGATTTGACTCTTCACAGGCCTTTAGTTGCTTTTGTTGTCAAAAAACAAATGTCTAGAGTAAAGAAGCCTGTGTGGAGGTGTCCATCCTCTAGAGTCAATGCTCCGTGGGTCTCACAGTTTGTGGTTTAATCATTTTATGGTGGGAGTGATAAGAGCAGAGAAGTGTTCAACAGCAGTACTTGTAATAGTCCCCTCGTCTGGACTGTAAACAGTTTCATGTTGTAGTTTTTTTTGGTCATTTTCTTTCTTAATTTACTCTCATCATCAGTTTGTACAACAGGACAAGAAGGTTTTTGCCTCTACTTTAGTGTTAAAGTAATAAAATAAGAAGCAAAAAGGGAGACTAACGGTGTCCATGGCAACCAGCGTGTTCGGGTTAGTCGAGGGCGCCATGGCGACCAGGAGCGCTCCCAGGACGCGACATTTACAACCAGAGAGGAGACAGCTCGGCTCAGCTGCAGACGCACTGAAGACAGACTGTCTGTGTGTGCGTGTTTAGGACTCTAATTGGCAGGACCTTCTGTCAATCACAAAGCAAGAAGGGTGGTCACACCTGACTTCACAGGCTTGATTGACAGGCCCAGGGGACCAATCACAGAGCCAGACTGGCTTCACACCACCTGGAAAACAACTCTTTCTCTCGCTCTCTCCCGTTTTACAGCGGGTGAACTTCAGCCTTTCAAAGTGTTTCCTCTTTATATTTTTTTTAAGAAGATACTGAACTTTTCCCCATCAAATCCATCCGTCATCCTTCCTACCATCCGTCCCTTCTCCCTTCACAGTGTTTTCTCCACCCCGGACCCTCCTGCATATAAATGAGTATAACAGCAGAAAGAAAGGACATAGAAGAAATGATGATGCGCTTCTGTTGGACAGGGATGCTTCCGTGAATCCAGCTCTAAACGAGAGCGTCCGTGTCCTTAAAAATCTCTTACAGTAATGCTGCTGTAACGGCTTTAATGCAGGCGGGTATGTCTTTGTGCGTGGGGTTGATGTCCCCTAAAAGACCCTAGAAGAAAGGGGCTGACATCTTTGCCCACTCTCACAGCAGTATTTTTTTCTTCACAAAGTTAATAGTGAGAAGAGAGCGATCAATAACTTGTTGATTGGAATATTTGGTCAGTGTACAGATGGAGCAGTTGGAGGGCAGAAGGAAAGAAACTGGAGAATAAACAGATAAAGAGGTTGGTAAATGAGCAGAGTAACAGATCGGCCAGCCAATGGGAAGATATGCTGTTGACTACGAGATCCATCAGTCAATTAAAAGATAAGTAAATTGGTCACAGAGAGACAAAGAGAATGATCAAACAAAGGGATAATACTTCAATTAATCATTTGATTGAGAGCAAACAATCAGTTTGTCCTTTTAACTGAGCAAAATCCAATGAGCCACTAAGCAAAAGAGTAATCAGCTGGTTGATGGATAAAGCAGATCAATTTAATTATAAAGTAGTCGGTCAAAAGATGAACAGACCCAAATTGACGTTAGAGCATTTATTTGAAATATAGATTGAGATACGCAAACTAACCATATATATGGTGCTAAAGCAGATGAGCAGGAAAGGAAATCAGTAATGAGAAGAAGATAGAAGCACAACTGGCCATCAAAGGCTGGAGAAGCTGACCACAGAACGAAAGATGAAACCAACAGATGAATAACTTGTACAAATGTAAAGAAATACATTCAAAAAATAATAATTCTCTGACTTAAAATAGATGTAGCATGTTTCATTTAAGCTGCATCAGATTTTGTAGTGTTAGCTGGGATATTTTAGAACATGATAACCGACTGAAACCAAGTGACACTTGAATTTCACTGTTTTGCTGATGTTGATGTAAAAAAAAACAACCTTTTTTTTCATTTTTCAGGTGATGGAGGACATTTTTATTTCATATCAGTATTTACTAGTTGGAAACACTCCCATGTGTCACGGTACTGGGTAACTGTGTTTTTTGTTTATTTGTTCATTTATATTTTATATTTATCTATCTCGGACAGTGTTGGGGAGTAACAGAATACATGTACCGGCGTTACATATTTAAAATACAAAATATGAGTAACTGTATTCCGTTACAGTTACGTTTAAAAATGTGATATTCAGAATATAGTTACTTTGTTGAAATAAATGGATTACACGGCGGTCTTTTCCTGTTTCATATGTTAGGCTATGCCCTCTCTATTTTTGGTAATTCCACGCCGGTGGAAACCCAAACAAAACAGGGATTAAGAGGCTCTAATGACTGGGTCTCAATCTCGCGGTCATGTCACCTTTACTTGCAGCCGCATAATGACGTGAAGAAATATCTTTAAAAATTATTATTCAAAAAATGATTTAATATGAAGACAATAGGCAGAGTGTTACAGGCATAGCCCTAAAGAATGTAGCCTCATGGGCAGTGTAGTCCGTGCTGCAGGGAGAATGGACTGCCATACCCGTTATGTGTCTGTGAGCGAGGGAGGGAGAAAAAGTACGAGTTGTCACACAGCAATAGTACATTCATGTAGTTGTAAAAAGCATGACAATATACTATACTATAAGTAATCCAAAGTATTCAGAATACGTTACTCTCATTGAGTAAATAATGGAATACGTTACAAAATACATTTTGGGGCATTTATTCTGTAATCTGTAGTGGAATACATTTTAAAAGTAACCTTCCCAACACTGTTCTTGGATTATTATCATTCATTGTTTTCTGCTTGTGTTTATTCTTAGTTCCTAGGATTTAGGTTTCTGTCACTTTGCCTTCCTCGTGTTCCTCATCTAGTCACTCTTTGTCTCCTTGTTCCCTCTGTCTCCCCAGTCAGTCGTGTATCCATGTCTCAGTGTCTAGTCCGCGTCTTTGTGATTGTCTCATGTTTCCTGTTTTACTTTGACAGTCCCATGTCCTATGTCAGTGTATCTAGTTTTGCGTCCCCTTGTCACGTTATGTCTAATTAGTCTCAGTTGTGTTTCCCTCCTGTTTCCTGTTCCCTCATTATTCCCTTGTGTATTTAAGCCCTGTGTTTCCTTTGCTCTTTGTTGCATCGTACCTCGTCATGTGTTGCAAGTGTCTCCGTGGTCCATGTTTCTGCTTTCCCAGTGTTTTGTTCCTAGTTCGCATGTTCAGGAATTAGTTTGCTTTTTGTGAGTTTTTGTTTATGGAAGATTCTCCCAGCAATAAAGCTGCTGCTTTAATGTCACCTTTTGTGTTCGAGTCCTGCGTTTGGGTCCATCATCCTGCCCTGCCACACAGCACCTAACATGACACCATGTCACTGAATTTAAGGATTTTTTTTCGACCCCTTAACTCCTATTTTCCAAAAGACAAATGAATCACTGAACAAGAGATCAGTCAGTTCCAGCCAATCAGCAGATAAAGAGAATATGTTCATACTGCTTCACAAATACAGTGACTGTTTGATTTTTATTTGTTTGCTGTGACAAAATGTTAAATGAGATTAGAGCGTGATTCACTCATTCTGACCAAATGTTCACTTGCTATGGTTTGAAGCTGTTGGATGAACTTAATTCACCTCCTTATTTCTTCCATCATTTTGAGCCATTATAACTTCATAAATAGAGGCGATATCTACATGACAAAAACAATATACATAGACATTTTTGAAGAAAAGTTCAGGCGTGTTTTCAGTAAAGGACACATCAACATGTGGGATCAGCAGCTGATGCAGACTCTTCTTCTAAATATTGGACAAAAAAATCAGCTGATTGTGAAGGGATCAGCTGAAAGGCGTTGACTGATTTATTTCCACTGATTATTGTTAATCTTCATCACATGAAGTTAGATTTTTATGCTTTTTTAATTCTCTGTGTATAAGTTGTAGTTAACATAGAAAAAGGTTTCATTAGCCGGAAAATAACGAGGGCCAAGCAGCACTAATGACTCTTTTCATCCTTTTGTCACTTATTTTTTCAATTAATCGATTAATCTCCTTATAAAAATGACCTCATGGGGTAATCCAATTTAAGCTTTATACCAACTACTCCCCCACAAACACAGAGGAGCTGCAGGCTGGAGTGGCAGGAACAGACTTGTTTTCTTCTGTAAAGCTGATTAGCAACAGGAAAGTGGAAATTGGATTAACGAGGGAGAACTCGCACTGAACACACACAAACATTTGTTTCCATCTCCACAGTGTTTCTAATCCTGAACCTGAACATAGGTTCACCTGTCACCCACTCTGGGTCACTGGGGGTCAGAGGAAGTATCAGGAACAATGACTACATCAAAGGGTTTAAAGAGCTTTGCATATTTATGTACAAGTACACAGTATAACGCAGTACACATGGCATGCAGGAAGTAAACATGATGAAACGAATAATCAGTGAAAAGCAACAATTAATACAAGAATTACAATAAAATGATCGAACTTTCAGTATTTTTTTAACTAAAATAACCACATGTGGTCATTTATGACCTCACACACTACTTTCTGGTGATTTCTCAAACTGCACTCATGAACTTTGCTTAAACACATTTAAGTATTTTATTTTATCACGATGAGTTTAGGTCAGTTTTTGTAACTTTTGCACATTTAGGTCACCAACAAAAAGACAGTCCTTCAGAACGACACAGGTGCTTGAGTATGATTGGGACTGATGGCACAGTGAGTATGCTTGACCTGACGCTTCTTAGTTCATTTATCTTTACTTTATAATTAGCCCTCTCCAAACAGCATTCACACTGATGATCTGCGTTCTGGCTACGAGAAGCTTTGGTCATGATTCAAATTGGCATTCGTTCTGAGATGTGTGGAAAAGGTGACATTGTTTACAAGGGTTTCCTCCATGTCTCATAATTTACACATTTCACTGTTGTAACACAGGCTTTTAGTTCAGATGTCAGTGTGTCATGAACACACCCGTGCTCAGACCTGATGTTTCAGCCTGCTAACTCATGAGAATTATGGTAACTTTGCACTTTCCGTGTCTGTTGTCGAACAAAAAACAGACAATAGCTTTGTGACTCTTTCTACATCATACTTACACATCATCCACGTGGTCTTCAGCCACGTGAAGGTCAGGACACTGAGCTGCAGAGAAAACATTGCCTTATCTGAATGAAGGAATGAATAGAATATTTGTCTGTAGTATAAAAACGCTCTCAGTGGAAGATGTGTGGTACCAAACAAGCCAAGCTCCTCAAATGTTCTTCTACTTTGAGGCTTTTTCCCTATTTCTTGAGGACACCTAGGGTGCAGCTGAATACTCTGTTTTGTTTGGAAGGTTTCTACCTGATTGAAGTGACCTGGAAGTATCTGAGTGGCAGCCATAATGAGATAATGCTGTTTAGTGTTCTCCAAATAGTATGGGAAAGAGCTTCAGTGCTTCCTTTATTAGCCCCTTTGGCAGAAGAACACTGGACCATTCGTTATGAAAGGAAATTAGATAATTTCACCCCATGATTCATATCATTCAAGCATTCATGAAAATGATCAACAAAACTGATCATGTTTTAGTTTTAGTGCCGTTTTCTGTTTCATTCATAACGTACGGTTACGGTGTAACCTTGGTTCTCTTAGTGAGAGACTATCTCTCCACACCGTTACATATTCCATATGTACGGGGTACGACCCCCCTTGGTCGTGGCATTTGGATATTTGTTTAAGACACTCCGGCACGCCCGGCTACGCCCCACAGCTCACATATAAAACAGCTGTGCAGACGTGACACTGGTGAGCGGGAACGCGTCTCCGAGCGGCCTAACGGTGGAGAGATAGTCTCTCACTAAGAGAACCAAAGTTACACCGTAACCGCACGTTCTCTAGCATATCGAGACTATCTCTCCACACCGTTACATATTCCATATGTACGGGGTAAGACACCCCGCGAGGAGACAGTGCAACCGAACCGCCGAGTGAATGAACAACGAACTATACACAAATATACATATCTACACACCACCCCGGTCAGGGTCGAGCCAGACGTGAAGGCCAAGCCGGGGGATGGAGGCACAGTCCGCAAGGCGCAAGACTGGCCCGAGCTGGTCGCGCCAGACGCAGGGACCGCAACAATCGGCCGCTCCCGGGCAGTCCGCAGAAGCTGGGCAGGCCGGGGGAAGGCTACCACTAAGGACCAGGTCCAGATCCCAGGAGGGGACCAGGGACACCGGCGCACGAGCTGTGAGGCGAAACGGGGGTGGGCCCACAACCACTGCCTGGTGGCCAGGTTGCAGAGGGGAGGAGAGCCCAACCCTCCTTGGCGGTTGACATAGGCTGCTGCCACGGTGCTGTCCATCCGGACAATAACATGAAACCCCCGCAGCCGAGGCAAGAAAAGCCGAAGCGCCAGGAACACGGCCTGCAATTCCAGGACATTGATGTCCTGGAATTGCAGGCCCGTGGTCCCAACGCTGCTCGGGACCACAGCCGCTGACCCCGCAACCTTCGTGGACCGCCCCCCAGCCGACTGGGGAGGCGTCTGAGAAGACCACCTGCCGGCGAGTCACGGGACTCATCGCTTGACCCTGTTGGAGATTGACAGGGTCCCTCCACCACCGCAGGGCCCGGGCAAGACCCCGGGAAACCAGCACGGTGGTCAGGTGTGACCGCTATGGGCACAGACAGAGAGACAGCAGGCGACGCTGAACCGGTCTCATGTGCAGGAGAGCCAACAGGACCACCTGCACTGTTGCAGCCATCAGGCCCATGAGGCGGAGACACAGCCCCCAGTCCATGCACCTGGTAAAGGTTCGGGGCGCCAGGGAGATGCCGAAGGGGAGGACGCGGAACTCGAAGATCCGCCCCTCGAACCCGAACATGAGGAACTGCCAGTGACCCTGCCAGATAGGGATCTGGAAGTAGGCGTCCTTCAGGTCGATGGTGGCAAACCAGTCCCCAGCAGCGATGGCCTGACGCACTCTGGCGACCGTGAGCATCTTGCACTTCAGGGGCCGGAGATAGCGATTGAGGCCCCTGAGGTCCAGAATGGGATGAAGACCCCCGTCTCGCTTGGGGACCAGAACGTAAGGGGAGAAAAACCCCATCTGGCGGTCCCCGGTGTCCACCTCCCGTATGGCACCCTTCGACAGAAGGGTCGCCAGTTCCTCCCGCAGCACCCGACCCTGGGCCGGGTCGGTCACGGAGTTGAAGGTCGGGGTGGAAGTCAGGGGAGGCCTGCGGCAAAACTGAAGGCGATAACCCTGGGCCATGGTAGATATCACCCAAGGGTCCGCCCCCAGGGCTGACCAGGCAACCCTGCGCTGTTCTGCAGACAGGGGGGCGAGCAGGGAGCCCTGGCTCCGAGAGATGTCAGGAAGGAGGGGGGCTGCTGGAAGACGACTGTCCCTTGGCACCCCGTCCCCCTCGCCGACCCTGAGCGCGGCCGCTGCGTCTACGAAAGGCCTCCAGCTGGGTCCGGACATCTTCAGGCCCCCATGCCGGAGCCACAGGGGCAGGCGGAGGCACAGAAGTTCTGGGCTGCCCTACCCTGGCCGGACGCTTGCGTAAGCCCTGCGACATTTCCTGAGTAGCACGGCGAGTCTCCGTAGCCTGCTGCAGGAGCTGAGCCGCACCAGGGCAAAACATGGCCGCAGGGTCGACCGGGAGCCTCATGAGGCAATCCTGGTCGTCCGATCGGAGCCGGGACTGAGACAGCCAGAGGTGGCGGCGTGCCACCCAGAACGCGGCCAAAGAAGAGCCCGTGGCAATAGCCTGATGCTTCATGAGCGAGGCAAGGAGAGAGGATGTGGACAGTAACTCACCTACGCCCTCCAGCTCGCCCGAGCTTGCTTGCAACTGACGGGCCAAGTGCCGCAGATGAAGCGACAATATGGCCGATGAATTGGACAGGCAGGCCTGGGTTGCCATAGCCCTGTGCAACCTAGCCAAGAGGCCGTCCATTGCCTTCACATCCTTATTGGGGCATGCAGCCCTCCCCAGGAGGGAGCCCGAAGGGGCAACTAGAGGGGCCAGGGACGGATCCACCGGGGGAAGGGGCCCACAGGCAATGCGCTCCCGGCCATTCATGGCCGAAAAGCACCTACAGGCAGGGGACCAACGATGCAGGGCCGCGGGGGCCTCAAACTGTCTGCACACCAGGTCCTGAAAGTCAGGCAGCAGCGGCACCTGAGATAAGGAGCGCTGAGGCCGCGAAACGTCGTCAAACCGAGAAGGCGCCGAGACAGGTACTTCAGGGAGGGACAGCTCAAGCGTCCGGCATGCCCTCTCCAAAACCTGATAAAAACCCAACTGGCCAGACTCTGTGCCAGGGGAACCAGCAGGGGGCAGCTCGGGAGACAGGTGGGAGGCATCGGAGGAGAGGACGGAGGCCACCTCAATATCCGTCTCCCCACAGTCCACCTCCAACGGCTGAGGCTCAGAGGCGGGGCTACGGGAGATAAAGGCACGGGAGGGGTCCGGCAGGTCAGCGAATGGGGAAGGGGACCCGGCCCATGGATCTGCTGGACTGGACTCCACACCAGCAGCAGCCATTTTCCTCACTCTCGGCTGGGAGGCCTGAGATGAGGGAGGGGCGGGCCGCTTAGCAGCAAAAAAACGAGTGCAAGCTTCTCTAGTTTGTGCAGGTAGAATAAAACAGTTCATGCATGTGTCAGGGGCTTCTCTAGCCCGCAAAGCATGCTCGGGACCCAGGCACAGCACACAGTGCTCGTGCCCATCTTCCAAAGGCATAGGAATGCCACACTCAAGGCAAGTTTGGGAGGCGTGGCCTGCCATACTGCGTGACTAGCAAGGGGCGGGGCCACACACCAACCGGGAAGCGGCTATTACCATTAGCCGGTACGAGCCCTAGCCTAATTCCCCAAACCAATTCAATTCAATTCAATTTTATTTATATAGCGCCAAATCACAACAACAGTCGCCTCAAGGCGCTTTATATTGTGTAGTAGATCGTACAATAGTAGATACAGAGGAAACCCAACAATCATATGACCCCCTATGAGCAAGCACTTTGGCGACAGTGGGAAGGAAAAACTCCCTTTTAACAGGAAGAAACCTCCGGCAGAACCAGGCTCAGGGAGGGGCGGCCATCTGCTGCGACCGGTTGGGGTGAGAGAAGGAAAACAGGATAAAGACATGCTGTGGAAGAGAGACAGAGATTAATAACAGGTATGA
>VUQG01029722.1:6230-16731 GCA_015106755.1 Etia nguti | reverse complement strand
ACGCTGGTTTGAGCGCGGAGTGAAGGAGGCCATTTACGTGAAAAAGGAAAGACCATCTCTGAATCGAGGAGGGGGCCTAAGGGTACATCTTTCGCCATCTTACAATGCTGTGATTGCAGCCATTCCCCAACTCTCTGTAAATGGTAATCATGGCCATTGATCAGTGGTCTTTGATCAGTGGGTTTTGGTCAGTGGTTGTTGATCAATGGTCATGAGAATTTGCATAATTAAGATTAAGGAACTGACCTCCCAGCCCATTGTTCCTTCAGTGGGCTGGTTTCAGTCATTATGCAAATGTACTGTTTATAAGATTGGGGAAACCTGCAGTCAGCTGAGACTGAAGAAGTCACTTGGATGAGTGACGAAACGTTTCTCCCACAAAACGCTACGTCCAGATGAACAGAATCAACTTTTGGAGACATTAATGGTATAGTAACCTGCTAACTATAAAACTATAATATAGTTTAAAAAAATCTGGCAAAATACAAAATTCCTACATAATTTTTGCCTAATTAAAGTACACAAAATACTAGAATACTAAACCACAGGATTACCTAAGATAGAAAACCAAGAAGCAGAGAGTCAGAGAGAACTAAACAATGGCAGTCTCATCCGAGTTTCTGGATGTGGCTCAGAGTTGTATTTAAATTCTGCTTTATACAATGTGAAAAGGAATGGAGCCAGGACAGTCCCCTGTGCTGCTATTAATGTCCCAGAAACACAGTTCCCCAACCTGAAAAACTGTGGCCTTTGACAAGTTGTCTGTGAGCCAGAAAAGAATCTACTCCCATCTCCGTGAGCTTGTCTTTGAGTATATTTGGTTGAATGGTATTGAAAGAGACTCATCCAGGGGACTTCTTCAGTCTCAGCTGACTGTAGGTTTCCCCAGCTTTAAACAAAAGTACATTTGTATAATGACTGAAACTAACACCACTGGTAAACAATGGGATTTGAGGTCGGTTTCTTGATCTTTTATAAGCAAATTGTCATGACCATTGATCAACAACCACCGATCAAAGACCATGGATCAATCGCCATGAGTACTATTCATGGAGAATTGGGGAATGGCTGCAAAGACAGCATTGTTAGATGAAGAAAGATGTACCCTGAGCCCCCCTCATCGATTCAGAGATGGTCTTTTCCTTTTCATCTAAATGGCCTCCTTGATTCCCCACTCAAACTGCGTTCCTCCCTGTCTAGGATGTGTACATCCTCATCATTGAAAGACTGGCCACTGGCCTGAAGGTGTGAATAGACTGCAGAGTCCTGGGCTGTCGAGAGGTTGTTTGGTTTCCTTGATGTATCAATCCTTCGACTTAACAGTGTACACTATATTACTCTATTTGTGCCGTGGGACCGGATCCTTCAGTTGGACCAGTTTTTGGCACAGCGTGTTTTGGGGTTTGAAAGCCACAGAGACACAGTGTTTAGAGAGAATGCATCTCAGCTATTCCGATACTCCTGATACATAAGGGATCACTAAGGTTTTTCGCTTAGTCAGCAGTTGTCCTGTCTAAACAATAACTGCTGCCTTTAGCTGAGAATGAAGATGTCACTTGGATGAGTGACGAAACATTTCTCCCACTGAAAACGCTCAAAACGTCCAGATGAACAGAATCAACGTTCTGAGATCCAATTACCTGGATGATTCAGCATGCATCAAGACATTTTTTGTTGTGTTTTGTTTTGTTTTGTTTTTGTGGTGGTTTTCAGATTTTTTAGTCATTGTGGTTTGAAATGAAAAAATAAATACATCACTTAAAAAAGGATTTAAAAAAAAAAACTTTAACAACTTTGGTGCTTTTTACTAAGAATAATGTTTCAAAAAGCTCATCCCTTGATTCACTCAGACTTGAGCTCTGGTTATTTGGCTTTCATTATAGTCCTATTACCATGAAATTTTGACAAAACATGAAATGTTGTGTTTAGGTTACCATGATAACCACATTGTGATCCGGTGGTTCTGGGCAGCGGTGGAGAGATTCAATAATGAGCAGAGATTGCGGCTCCTACAGGTAGGCTTTTTTTAGTTAAAGACGCTTTTTATTAAAAAAAACCAAACAAACGCAGACAAACATGTAACAATGTCAACTCTGTCTTGATATTCTTATCCGCATGTCTTTTTTTTCCTTGTTGTCTCTCACCTTATATCCTCAGTTTGTGACTGGGACATCCAGTATTCCATATGAGGGTTTTGCTTCTCTGCGAGGCAGCAATGGACCCCGTAGGTTCTGTGTGGAGAAGTGGGGTAAAGTCACCTCGCTACCCAGGTGAATGCAGGAACAACCTGCAGCAAAGATCACACTGATTTTGCTCAGTGTTAAATATAGTTGCTTTGGTTAATTTGTACATTCTATCAAAAACTAATAACTGAAAGAACATCTCTAACCAAAAATAGATATAGGGTCATTCCATCTTAAATCACGGTGGGCCTTCCGCTCAACCATCTCAGATTTGCGTAAACATTTTATGGTTGTGTGAGGGAACGCGAGGGAGCACGAGGGAGAGAGAGAGGAGATGAGAGACATGACAGACTAGGGAAACACGGATAAACATGACAGGCAGGGGGAAACATAGAATGAAACACGAGGAGGGAAACAAGACACAAGAACTCGCACCACATATATAAACACAGACACAGAGGGCAGAGACACAAGGGTGAATCTAATAATCAAGGAGCAAAACAGAACAACCTAGGCAATGTAGGAATAAACTCAGGACTAACTAAATGAACTTAACCATCAACCATAATACAAAATGAGAATACAAAATTCAGAAACATGGTGAGGAGTAATTTGGAAGAGCATTTTAAGATTTTTCATATCTCCCCAAACAAAAAAGTCACAAAGTGGTATCCCTGAACCGGGGCACTGTTGGAAAAAGTGCAGTAATAAATCTTTTCCATCTTTTCTGGGATTATCTAAAACTGATCCCTTACTGAACAGTGTAGGTAGCGAAAAGTAATTTAATAATTGCTTCACAGTTGGCCCTTGACTTCACTGTAATTTTTCTAGGAAACCTACCCTTTGGACTTGATAAAACTACTGCAACTACTACCTACTACTGATATTATTGGCAGGGAGCAAAAAAGGAGTAACCAGACAGTGGTTGTGAAACATGTCCAACTATTGAAGATTGGATAGAGATTGTACAAAACATACATGCAATGGAAAGAATGACATTTTCCTTAAAACATTTAACTGATAAATATGATAATTACTGGTCAAAATGTAATATTTTTTTAATCAGAGGTGCTCTCCTTCTTTCTCTATGTATGGGTAATTTTGATATGATACAATAGTGATAGGATTTCTGGTTCTAATCATAAATGTACATTTATGTATAAATGTGCTATACTAGAAAAGAACTTGAAAGATACTTAGTCTCCACAGAAACATGATATGATTACATACACGGGTGCAACGATATGTTTTTTAATTTGTTTATTTTTCTCTCTCATCTTTTCAGTTGAATTTCTTAACTTTGACATTGTTTTTTTGGCTGTCTGTCATGTTTATAAATGTTAATGCAAAAAAAAGAAATGGTAATATTCTCACACAGTCAAACTTTTCGCCCCCCATTTAGTTTGCTGGGGTAATCCTAGTTATTTCTGTGTTTATGATATTAAATATTAAAGTTCTATGAATTTCCAGGCACTTATTTTGATCATACACTGATAAAAAAGCAGACTTTTCTTAGATTTGATCTTCACTATGTAACCTGTCAGTGACCGGTGCTTTAATACATCCAGAATACACTGCTGCTTTTGTTCAAGCAATTGCTGATGAACAACACTGTCTCTGGTCTGTTCTCCAGAGCTCACACCTGCTTCAACCGGCTGGACCTACCACCGTACCCATCTTTCTCAGTGCTGTATGAGAAGATGCTGACTGCTGTGGAAGAGACCAGCACCTTTGGACTGGAATGAGATTCTCGTCTCCCCCATATCCCAGTTTACCCTGCGTCTGCTCCTGGAAGACTGCTGCTGATAGTGAAGTTTAAAAGTCAGATTTTGAAGTCCAATTCCTGATTTAAATTTATAATGGGATGTTTTGCTACATGATCTGACCTTTTGAAATGTTTTGTGTATAAAGGTAAACTTTTTTTGTTGCACCTGCATGTATTTCACACCTATTTAATAACTTGCTTTCACCTATGTAACATGACAAATGAAGACCTGCACTCGCTTTAGGACTCTGTTCGGAACTGCCAAGATCTGACCAATCAGAGGTCAAGGGCGTCTGAGTTTTTTTTTGTTGTGGGGGGGGGTATCAAGGAGGTTGAATGGGTAGACCAATTAAAGAACCTGCAGCCACTGCCTTCCCTGCGAATATTGGCTGGATTCTACTTCTTTAACTTAGTTTGGATGGATTTTGGAGGACTATAAGGACCATCCAAAACTATGAGTCTCTACAACGCACTTGTAGTACAGCATGTTATTGTGATGTAGTAACTTCACTATGTGTAGTTTGTGGATTTATTTATTAAAAACCTGAGGTAGACCTAAGGTAATTTTTGTTTTGTTTTTTCAGTGGACTTTGTCCACAGCTAATTCTGGACTGTAGTCAGAAATTTTTGGTATTGCAGTTACCTTGTTGTCACTCATTTTCTAATGATGCAGGAGTGACATGTGGTGATCTGAACTAACTAGCTGGCTTTACGGTGTAGATTGTGATATCTCTACCAGATCTGGATCAGTTGGCAAAAACATATTTGGTCACCACTTACCTGAGTTACTATACTGACAAGCAGTATATGATCATCAATTTATCATTTTACTTTTATGTAAAATATAAATTAAGACAGAAAATTTGTGAGGAAAAAAAGTCAATTTGAATTTAATGGCAGAAACACATCTCATAAAAGTTAAGACAGGATCATGTCATGTTTACCGCTATGTAGTGAGCCTTTAGGAGAGGAATGTTATCTCCTTCTTGTCTGATATAGGATTCTAGCTACTTAAGTCTTCTTTGTTGTGTTTTTCATTTCATCATGTACCACATGTTTTCAACTGGTGAAAGACTTAGACATCAGAGAGGCCAATTAAGCACCTGGACCTTGTTCAGTCATTCAGCAGTAAAAACTCTGTAATGATAGAAGCATGAACATTAGCTATAAAATCCAATTTGAAGGACTTTGCAGTTAGTTCATTCTCTTTTGTATATTCAGATAACTTCATCTTCACTTAGAATGCAGTATAAATTTAAGCATGCACTGCACTACCACTTCCAGAAAAAAAAGTAAAATCTGTAGTCCTGGACTTTGGTTTATTTTATTATTTCATGCACAGTAGATTCAAGACTAAAAAGGAACCTAAAAGCAGTGCATGAAAAATTGCCCTAAATGAGACTAAATATTTCTGAAATGGTATGAGTAATTTTGATGTATTATCATTAATGTTGACACAAGTTCTCTAATTACTTACTTTACTTACTTTGAATTTGTCTAAATTCTCATCACTTTTGACTGTCTCTTTAGTTGCGACTTATTTTCTTGTAATATGAGTGTTGTGTAAACATGTTTAATTCTTCATCTACTTTGTTTTCTTGCTGAAATGGGTGTCTCACTGGGTTTACACCACTGGTTGTGTGCCTGAAGTAACAACATACAGACTGCTACTGTGCAGAGAAGTTTATTTGTGTTAGATGGCATTCAACAGTGTAAATTATTTAGTGCACAGTTATTTATTTAGAACATTGAAACTGTTTCTGTTGCTTTAAATATTTGAAATGGATTATGTCTTGGACCTACTGTTTTCCTTCTTTATATTTTTAGCGACTAAAGATACAGTTTGGTAGGAAGCTGAGTAAAATTTCATGTATAAATTCACTTCACTTAACTGTTTTCAGTATGAGAAATATTTTATGTCAGTTCTCTCACTTATCTGTCTGGCTAGAATGTACCAAAGTTTTGAGCCTTAAGTGGCAGCCACACATCTGACAGCCAGTCAGTCTGTCCAGTCCACCTTACTTTAATATATGAATATTTGTAAGCACTCCTCTTCTAAAATAAAGTTTCATCTCTATGTAAGTTTTTGTTTGTTTTTTTTAAATGACAGACTCTTTATGTCTAATAACGATGAATCAGGGCTGAAATTTCATAATAATACCAGATTAATCCAAACATCAAGATGCACAATGATTACCTGGAAACACCTGTAGTAGTTTATTTGTAATAACCATGAATTGAGGATGTAGAAATATAAACTGCCTGTTTCTTCTAAAATTAAAGGTATTTTATATAATAATATAATTATGTTATTATTATAAAATAGATTATATAATCCTTAATATTTTCTACAATTCAAATGTGAATGTCTTAATTATGAATCAACCATAGGCGGATTATTGTTATTTTACTGTACACTCCTGGGTAGTGGGACCTAATCTTATCTTATATGTAACTAGCTGAATGATGGTAAAAGTGAGATTAAGACTGAAAAGAGGATATTTGGATATTCTGCTAACACTTCCCAGTCATTCTCTGAGTGGTAGAGAAAAGGTATTTTTATAGTATAAAACAAATATATTAATATTTGCCTTTGGCTTGAGTAAATCTCGAACAATTTGAAAATCAATAATAGTTAATCTGTGCTACACATCATTAACTTTCTTTGAAGATTTGTTGTTTTCTAGCTTTTAGAATACTATTTATTGAGACAACCTTTTTCTTTTTTTACATTTTAATACAAATATATTTAAAGTGGGCCAGAACCATCTGGAACAGACTTTTTGTTCCAGATGTCCATAAGTACCTTCAGATGGCAGGAACAAAAATCACCAAAGACACATTGTGTCACACTATGCTAGCTAAAGGTAAACCTGCTGTATTTCCCAAGGACAGAAAAGAGTAAGAGATAACTTAACTCAGAGATAGAGAAAGGTAAGACAAGAGAGGAAAGTGAGTGGATATATTTGGACATAAGGACTGCCAGCAACATTTGTGCTCTCTGTGCAGGGCCGTAAAGTTCTTCTAAACCAAACCCACTCATCCATGGACCTTGCTTTGTATACTGGTGCACAGTCATGTTGGAACAGGAAGGGCCCATAAACAACATTGGAATGTCATTAGGACTGGAGCAGCATAGTCAGATAGTATCAGAGAGAGAGAGAATGTAGTCAGAACTGAAGAAATTGTACTACCAGAAGACAACATTGCAGAATAGCTACAAGTGCCTTGGAACCCGACAAACAAATGGGAACCATGAAGAGGCTGGTAGGAAAGGTGTAAACACCAAATACCTGCAGAGAGCACGGCAAGTCCTAAGGAGTCAGCTAAATAGGAAGAATAATATCTGGGCATTCAACACCTATGCCCTACCAGAATGTCAGCTATCCTGCTGGGACAATAAGGTGGTCAAAGGAGGAGACAGAAGCCACAAAACAAGATAGCTCCTTACCATGCATGCAGGGTCTTACCCCAAGTCCAGCACCCTGAGACTGTACACTGAAAGGAGAACAATAACTATTGAGTCCTGTCAGAACTAATATCCAAGATGATGATGAATGAGCCTTTAGTTGTCACTTGTATTTTCCTGCAGCGAAAATGGACCCCTTCTGACCATACATACATTACACAAACATCACATTGGGGAGACAGGTCAGAAGAGGTAGCTTTGAAGAAAAACAATGAAATGTACAACACAATAGGGGAGTCGAGGAGAAAAAAAAGAACTCTACTCAGACTGAGCTCCTGGTAGGGGATCAGTATGAAAACAGAAAACAAAAACTCCTCAGGAGAAAAAGCACATGAATCTTCACATCTTAACACCATAGAAACACATGACAAGCAACAGGGGTGGGTATGGGGTGAGAGTGACCCGGTGTAGACAGCGGCATCTGGCAGCAGCATGCTCTGTGCTGGTCCAGTTGACCCGCCATCTCCATTGGGAGGGGACAAGCATTGGAGGCTTTGGAGGGTGGTTGGATGGTGAGTTTATATCTGTGTCTGTGTACGTGTGTGTGCGCATGTGTATATGTGTCCTGTGTTCAACTCAGAGAGTGTCCTTTTACCCGGTTAAGCAAAAGTAAAAACAGTACTCCAGCTGACACAGGTGGCCTTGAAGGGTGTGGCACAGAGAGTCAAAACACAGTCCCGTTATCAGGGAGAAGAATTTTGTTGTTTCAGCCAGCCTCCGACTTGGGGCCTTCTAGCAGCGATGGGGGTAGCCACATGAGAGAAATGATGGTTGTTTGGATTAGTGCGAACAACTGCATTCCAATTTTGCAGCCGATCTAATGTCCATCCCTGGTCACCAGGTCTGTCAATTTCCCGTTGAAGAGCCGTGAGCTTCTCCAAAATCTTATCCATGTTGCATTCAATAAGCACAGTCTGTGTACTCACAGCCCTTCCAATCGCTTCCATCATAGCGGCCAGCCTTGTGGGGTTTTGAACAGCCGTAACCGCTTTCTTTCATCTTCGATAAGAAGGGCCAAGCCAGCTCCAATCAGCAAGAACCCTGTTATCATGGTTCCGAATAGGTATAAATCTTCTATGTCCTCATTCGACAGTCCCGTCAGGCACACGACGGCCAATTGGGCCACGCATCCATCGTGTATCCGGCAGGAAATGTCCCTCCAGGACAATCGGGCTCTCCTGAACCCAGGCTTCTCGTCGAGAAAAGGGTGTCAATTGCATTGAGGGACCAGTTGATCAAATTCATTATTCTTTAGGTTTTAGAGAACAAGACTGAGAGGCTCTCTGAGGGTTAGAGTTAGACGAGACTAGGCAAGGACATGAGAAGCCAAGCAGGAAAGATAAGGTGAGGGAGAGGGAGAAAGATGCGGCTGCCTCTGTGAGAGCCAAAGTAAAAAGGGAGTACATCAGGAAGATGACCACAGCTGAACCTGTGCTTAGTGAATATCTCAGGCACAAGAAACTCGAGAAAGAAGAGTAGTGAGAACAGGAACCATCATGGAAGTATAGGCCCCTGCACCGGATGTACCACTGGCATATAGAGGAAGTGGCTGATATTGAGAAGTCCTACCAATGGCTGGACGAAGCTGAAAGCCTCTAATTACAGCAGCACAAGAACAAGCTCTGAGCACAAGCTCCATAGAGGCTGTGGTCTTTGACACCAGGCAAGACCTCAGGTTCAGGCTGTGCAAAAATGCCTCCCAGACAATCCATCACGTAATAGCAGTTGTGCAAGAAGCTAGCAAGCAGGGCATCATACAATGTCATGACAAAGTATACATAGTATACAGGAACATTTGTGCCAAGTATGACCTGGAAGTCCCGATGTCAAAATGGTTGAGAATGGCCAAGCTAAGATCCTGGTGGACTTCCTGATACAGATGGACAACCTGGTGATGGCTAACTCAAATGATATCAGCAACATCAGAAAAAAAGGAACACAAAAAGAAATACCACAGGCTGACAGAGGAGCTAGAGAAGATAATGGAGGAGGGTGAAGACAACAGTGGCCCCCTTGGTAATTAAACCAGGCAAGTGGTTCCAGCAGAATGGCAACAGAACAGCAAAGGTACCAGGAGCCTCCAGCTTGAAGGCCTTTGGTAGAAGACCCGAGTTTGAAGCAATTCCCCATCTCGAAGTGGGGAATTTTTATTTTAAAAATAAAAGTAGTAAGGTAAGTGGTGAACTGTCAGAGGTTAAAAAAAAAGTTGAGGTTACCCGAAAGGGAAAAATAAAGTAGATTTCAGAATTATTAGCCCTTCAGGGGCTTTTTTGTGTTCAGGGAACACAAAATACATGTCGTCGCTCAGCTCCGCTCAATTCCTTTTCCAAACTTTACTCTTCTAACCTTTCTTAAACCATCAGCTAAGCACATAACTGTATCCCCCTACGGCGCACTCACATGGCTTCCAAATCGACTTCGAAGGATAAGGCAGGCAAAAAAGACGACTCATCTCCCGACCTAACGGTGGAAGCCATTGCTGGGGTGTTAACCCAACATAAAGAGGAGCTGGCAGCAGAACTCAAGGCTGAATTCAAGTCTTCCTTCACTCAGCTGGAGGCAAAGTTCGACCAGGTTCAGCTAGCAGTGGATGAACATGGCCAGCGCTTTGCCTCGCTCGAGCTGGCGGCGGATGATGTGGGTCAGCGAATCAAAGAGCTTGAAGAAGCATATTGTGACCTCCAAGAGGCTAACTCCAAGGCTAACTTCCTCCCCTACACATCTAGGATGCTGGGGGAGGCAATTAGTTATAATGTTTAACTGCAGGCACATCCTATGTGAAGGTTCTCTGTCCTTATTTAGTGAGGATGTGTACTTCCTGCCCTTTATGGCCTCACCTGTGTTTGTGTATAGTGGACCATTAGAGGGGTTAACCCATATACAGGGTGAGGGGAGATGACCCTTTTGTGAGCAGGAAGTCATACAAACACACCCACACACACACTTACTCACGTGCACATACATACACACACACACACACACACACATATTCACAGAATAAAAGGCTGCAAGGGAAGCTGGTTCTTTGGAGTGGTCTGAGACCGAGGGCAGAGGTGCTGCTCTGAGATCCTCCCCTTGCTAGCA
>VUQG01029719.1:29840-43068 GCA_015106755.1 Etia nguti | reverse complement strand
AAAAAAAAAAAAAAAGAAAGAAGACATTGTTTTCTTTTCAAACTCTGATTACGCATCTTTGTTTTGCTTGTGATTTTACAACACCTACTGGCAAAAAAAAGGCATGTGGAATTCAAACAGCCTTTCTCCGTGAAGCTGGATCAGATTTGCTGCATTCGTCCGAGAGGTTACTACTCCTTATTCTCTCAATTAGCTCCTTGTGCTGATGACTAATCTGACCCAAACGGGCCACCACTGTTTGAAGATAATCTTGACAATAGAAAAGGGAGGACAACATTATTTACGGGTTATATTCCTAATTGTGCAGATGGAGCACATCATCCATTTCCTTTCATAACCAAAAATAGTTTCCGCCTACTTCATTCAGTAGTGCAAAACATTAATACTAGTCTGCTCTGAAGCAATTACAGAAAGGCTAAGGTAGAGTTTTAAAATTTACCCAGCCTCATAAATGTACACTCAAAAAGATCAGAGTTTAATTTAAAAGACAGCAGAATAGATTACAAAAAAAATATGAAAATGGTATGAGCAATAAAAGCTCCTCCGGTGTTAACTGTCCTTCTGCAACGTATTCCACATTCCAGACTGAGGAGGAATACAACGCCTTATACAGATTTAAGTTATTAAAAACTTAATGTGCATCTCCAGATCCATCTAATCTGGTCTAAGAGGCTTCAGGGTCAACCCTTTCGCCCATAGTCACTTTACATATTTCCAGTCTTTCAGAAAGGCAGCCCTCGGCCTCTGATTGTTGCCGTCGAGTTCACATGTGGGACAAAGCCGAGGGGTAGTGGTGGAGCCCCGACTTGAGAAGGGGAGCCCCAGGGTTGTCCTGGTGCTGGGATGGGTGGGGGAGGAGGTACACCATCCTTTCTCGCCATGGCATGGTTGTAAAGGTGGATAGCACTGGGGTTAGGCTGTCCCTCCACAGGTAAAGGGCTGTGATTGTACTCAAAACGGTGGTCCTTGTCCCCAGTGAAAACCATACTGCTGGGTCCAGAAGCTCCGGCACTTGGAGGGAATGGGTCGGGGTGGGCTGGAGCAAGAGCCCCAGGAGCAGTAGAGGAGCTGGCAGCCTGTCCAGGCCCACTAAACACTTCTCTCAGAGTGTGAGGTGGCAAGCCCCCACCCAACATATGACCCATGTAGCTTTCCCCAAACCCTGCAGGTGTAAAAGGAGGAGGTGGTGGATGGCCATATTCGCCACCGTATCCAGAACCTTCTGCAGTAGGGAGAGGGGGATAGTCTGGCTCTGGGGGTCTCCCTCCATCACCTGCACCTGCAGATGCAATAGGGGGGGCATGGCCTGTCTTGGGCTCAGGTGGTGGCTGCCGGTAGTCAAGGTCAGCATGTGGAGGTGGCTCCGGAGGCTCCGGTGGTCTCTGGTCTGGGGGCAGGATGGACACCCCACTTACATCAGACACTGAAAAACACAGTTGCACAATGTATTATAATGCACATGTATGATATTAGTTTACTTTTTGATGATCAGCTCAGATTGTTTTCATTTTTAAAGCAAAATCAGAAAAAAAAAATTCTGCTGGTCTGACAAGATATTTGACCTTCGGTGGTATAAAAGTTTAAAAAGTATTTGTCAAGCTACTGATGTTTCAAGAATAAAATAAAATAAATGAGAACGCCTTACTGGCCTTCTTTATGAATCATTCCAAATACTAGCCAGTGTTTAACGGCTCTCTTGCTGATGTAGGATTAGAAAAACACTTCAAACAATAACTCAGTAAAATCAGTTTTTTTCCCCACTATCTGGAGGTACACAGACATAGACATAATGTGTTCAGAAGGCAGCTCACCTGGTGAGACTGGACTGGGCTCAGGAGGCTGTTTAATCTCTGGAGGTAGAAGCGGTGCTGCTGCTCCAGCAGAGTTGGTGCTCTCTACTCCTTCTCCACCATCGACTGGTTCCTGCCTTTGTGTATGCTGAGCCTGAAGGAGCTGAGCTAGCAGCATAGTCATGGCTGTCTGTGTGGCAGCTGCAGCCTCGCCTTCTGGAATATTTGACGGAGCAGACATCGGGGGCGAAGGAGGTTTGGGCATTGGAGGAGTACGGGGTACTCCTGCTGGGGCTGCGGGTGGGGGAGGCTTGGCAGTTGCGGGCTGAAGAGGAGGCTCAGCTGGGTCAGTGGGAGCTAAGGCTTTAGAGAGCTGCTGTAATGTCTCTTGGTTGACCTTTGAGCTCATAGACTGGACAAACTGGGCTGTGCTGACTGCACTCTTTGGCTGGCCTAAGAAGTTCAGGAGAACTGCCAGCTGTTCCTGGGTGAACTGTGAGTTTGCTCCCTTTGGGTCTGTAGGAAGACAAACGACAAGACTGAGCAGAAGTCATAACACTGATAATATCCTGAATGAAATATATGAAAGTAAAAGTTCCTTTAACAACGTCTGACCATATCATATTTATAAAAAAGGCTTGAGTTTAAAATAATTTCATTTCAGGAAACAGCCGTATATTATAACCTCGCAAGGCAAGTTCTATCCATTTTTAAATAAATCTAATTGATGACATATTTACTTTTCCCAAGTGAAGAGAATGGAAATATCAGTCTGCAAGATTCATTACTAGAACAAGAACCAAGAGTCACATACATATTTCTGTAGAAGGAAATTACAATATGAGCATAAGTGAGTTTGGTTCAGTGTGTTGGCTAGCAACACGGATCTTTTGAATACTTCAGAGAATAAGGCAAAGGCAGATTAGTGAGTAAATGAATGACTGAGTTACATTCCAGATGTAATGGCTATTTAACTGAACAGTGACCTCCAGTTTAACCATGCTAGTCTGGTGAAAGCTGTAATGTATTAAAAATGTTGTTTCCATACATTACCTCACAGGTCACTGAGGTAACAAGTTGATTTTTAAATACATCAGACTATTCGAGTTTACTTTTAGTTCATGAAACTAAGGTATAAAATAAAACCAAGTATAAGACGACACCTTAAAAAAAAAATAAAAACAGTTGTCAAACTCACCCAGCAGAGCAGAAGCAGCTGCATTCTGGGCTTTGATGGCTCCGGGGGCAGACAAACCCTGCGGCGTGTTACTGCGACTGTCATCAAGGCCCAGCTCTTTGCGGGGTGCCTTTGGAGCTGCCAGTTCTTCCGGCATCTGCTTCTGTCGCCTGCGTTTCTTACTCCACAGCTCATGACAGTCCTGCCAAAGCGGGAGACTAGAGAAGTGGAGAAAGTAAAAGATCTGATGAGCACAGCAACACTACAGCATGAACATGCTGATGGAACATGACCCAAAACGTACTCTGGTGGAGGCATCTTGTCTGGATCTACATCCTTGAGAAACTCGCTGCCCAACGCCTGTTCAGCTGTGCAGCGTTTGCTGGGGTCCAGATTGAGCATGTGGTCAAACAGATCGAGGGCAGCCGGAGGGATGCTGAACAGCAGCAAAAGCGCAGGAACGTGTTAAAATAAATGCTGGAAGGCAAAATTCCACAGATACGACTTACAATAAGAAAAAGTAAACATGAACTTACAAAGCAAACTCCTCTCGTAGTCGTCGCCGGTACTGCTTCTTTGGTTTCATGGTGTTGAAGAAGGGAAGCTTTATGACATCTGGCCAGACCGCAGGACAGGGGCTGCCACATATGCGGCTAAAAGACAGAAATGCATTTGTTCTAAAAAAGTACAGTAAAGCGCAGATGTAACAGAGCTAAAGTATTACATCTGTGTACAGCAGAGCTCACTTCCTTCGTTCTTTCAACCACCAATGTGTGATGGAAACGTTAGGAGAATAAAATGTGGGGAGAAATAAATGTATTTCTTTAATTTCAAGGCTCACAGGAGGGAAACAGTATCTGTGACCCTGTGTGAGAGCCAGTCATGGTTCAGGAATTTAGGCTATGCTTACCTAATAAGCTCTAACTGGGCAAGCTCCTGGTTAGCTTGAAAGATTGGCTTCTTTGTGAACAGCTCTCCAAGAATGCATCTTTAATAGACAAAATAACACAATTCATGACACACATAAGCCACCTTGCAGATAATCATAAACATTTAATAATAAGAATAACAATAACAGTATCACCACTTACCCACAGCTCCATACATCAATAGCAGGTGTGTACCTCTCTTCTCCCAGAAGTAACTCTGGGGGACGGTACCATAGTGTGATCACTTTGTTGGTATATGGTCGACTGAAAATACAAAAACAAAGACAACATCTGTTTATCAGTATCACAATCACACCCAAAAGGCACCGGTAATGATAAATGTGTATCTTACATAAGGCAAGATTCAGAAATGGAATATAGGAGGGCTCACCTCTCTTCAGAGTTATACAGCCGAGCAAGACCAAAGTCTGCAAGCTTTATTTGACCTCTGAGTAGAAGGGGAAAAAAGAAAAGAAAAAAAACAACACTGATTAAAGCGTACTTAGAAAGCATCTTTGGCAAGGTTTTAAAACATGAAGCACTAAGTTCTTGTAAATGGGTAAATAAAAGGCAATCTTACTTGTTATTGAGCAGAATATTGGAGCACTTAATGTCTCTATGAAGAAAGTTCTTCTTGTGGCAGTAATCGAGGCCCTCCAGCAACTGTCGCATGAAAGACTTTATGTGGCTCTCATTGAAATGAACGAGACCAGACTCAAGCAAACCCATCAGGTCGTGATCCATGTATTCAAATACAAGATAAAAAGCACCTGAGACAAAAGGGAAAGAAAGAAAAAAAAAAAAAAATCTCTTTTAAAACTATTTTTAAATGCCACTACGTATCATAGATGTCCACAAAAATATAAATCACCTTTGTCATTCTTGAAGTCTAGAGCATCCTCTTTGTCTGTGACAATCTCCTTCATGTTGATAATACTCTTGTGGTTCAGTTGGCGTAAAATTTTAATCTCTCTGATGGCTGTAATTGGGAAGCCCTCCTTTTCATTGTCCAGTCGAACCTTCTTCAATGCCACCATTTCAGCTAACGGACAACAGAAAGAAATACGTAAGCAGATCTTTATGACAGTATTGACGTGCATGTCAAACAAAAACTGCACTTTCTGAACAATACAGAACTAATCCTTGGTGTAGAGGAATTAGAAGAATATTAATCTTCTGTAAAAACGTACCGGTGTCTTTATCTTTAGCTTTGTACACTTGACCGTATGTTCCTTCCCCTGTGATTCCAATGATCTCGAACTTGTCGACACAACGTTTTCCCCAGTCTATGGCAATTTCCTTAATTTCACCATATCTCGGGCCACAGATTCTGACAATTAAAAAGTACATTTTAAATTGAAACAATAGTAAGCATACAGAAAACAGCAGCAACAAAAAAGGTGATTTAGTACTATATACATCAAGAACATACTTGGGTCTTCTGCGAATTGTTGGGGACTTCTTATCGTCAGATGGGCTCTGGGTAGAAGCTGTGCTTCCAGGAAGTTCAGGGGGCAGAGGCAAGTCTGCTAAAAGCTGACGAGCCTTTTTCTCTGACTTTTTCTTCCCTGAGAGTGAGCTGTCCTTCAAGCTGCAAAAATTGTTGAGAGCATTAGCATACTGAAACAGTCTGATAATATCTACAGAGTACAAACATTTCCTGGTCAGAACATCCATACCTTTCTCCTTTGTCCATGTGCTCAATAACTGTTTGGGGCAATGGGAGCGATGAGAGGGTGGACATGGCTTGACCTGTGGTACGTTCCTTTTCTTTGCCTTGTCCAGAGGCCGGTGCTTTCCTCTTGTCCCGATGTATAGAGTCATCCTTGCCCTTTACGTCCCTGTCCCTGCTGGTCTGGTGCTCTGCTGTCTTCTTGGATGACCTCTCCGAGGGTGACTGAGGCTGGGTTGATGTGGGAGTTCGGGGTCCCTTCTCCGGTTGAGGTGGAGAGGGAGGGCGACCCTTTCTGGAGTTGTGATTTGATTTAGGGCTGGGCTGATGAGCGGATGAGGAACCCTTGGTGGGAGTCGATGTATTGCTCGAATTCTTGGCCTTGGCAGCTGCTTCTGCAGCTTTAGCCTTTTTCTGCTTACTGAGTTCAGCAGCAAGGCTAGTTTTGAAGGTGAGCGTGCTTGGTGAAAGGCTAGATGGCCGACTGCGGGAACGAGAGTGGCGGTGACGACTGCGAGAACGTGAATGCCTTGAAGTTGAATATGGACTTCTACTACGTGACCTAGCAGATCGCCTGGAAAGGAAATGATTAGAACAGCATGTTCAGTTGGGACATCAAAAGCACTTCTAATTTAAGATATTTCAGTCAGATTATCAACTGCAGTGTCACATGTAAGGTTTTTTTTTTTTTGTTTTTTTTTTTACTGCTGTATCCTTCCAAACCATTTTCTTAAATATGAAACAGTGCAGCCTTATTATAACAAATCTAATAAAGTCACCACACCAACAGAGCATAAGCAACAAATTAAACATGTTCTATTAGCTGCGTAATAACAACTCACCTGACATCAGGACTTGGGCTCAAAGACTTCCTGTATGGACTTCGTGATCGCCTCCGGTTACCATAAGGACTTGAGCCAAACTCTCCTTGTTCATAAGGACTGTGTCGACCATAACTCGGAGACCTGCGCCAGTTCACTGGGCTCACAGGCGATCTCTTCCTTTTGTTGCTTGAGTATGAACTGGGTGACTTGGGGGCACCGTACGACCCATACATGTCTACATCCCGGCTGTAATATGTGGAACTGGGAGAAAGTCTTTTGCTCCCGTAAGTTGGACTTCTTCTAGATATCAGCTGGTTATAACCACTAGGAGACTGGTAGTTATATGAATATGATGTCCCATAGGGACTTTCTGATTTAAAACCAGGACTTCTCCTGTATGCCCTGAGGTCCTCACGATCATCTCTGTAAGACTGTGGAGCATCTCTGTATGCAGATGGGGGCTCTTTATCAGATCTTGTTTTACTTCTGTGCCTTTTTGAATCCCTTTTATCTGCAGACTGTGAGGACTGGGATGTAGATGTCCTTTTGCCATTCCTGTCACTGCTCCTTGTAGTGTCTCTGTGATTTTTAGAGCCACTCAGGCTTCCTCCGCTCCTGGCTTTTGAGGAGTCCCTCTCCCGACTGTGACGGTCTTTTTTCTTACTTAGCTCCTTCTCTTGCCTGCTTCTCTCAGATGGTCCTCTTGTTTGCTCGTCCTTGCTGAGGCTTACTGCCTCCTTCTCTCTGGGGTGACTTCTGTCTGGGGATGCTGGTCCATTATAGTCAACAAAGTCAACATCGCTAAGTCGGTCCGCTGTGAGACTCTCAGCATGGGGGTCAAGTTTAGGAGAGGGGCTCCCAGAAAAACGCTCTGACTGGGAGCTCACGTCATCGTACTCCACCAGTGTCCGAAGTTCAACATCTTTCTCAAAAGCACTTCTTCGATCATTGTCAGGGTCTTCTATTGTACCGGTATGCCACAAGCCTCTTTCCTTGGGTTGCCTGCGTTTCTTTCTTCTAGAAGCCGATGAGCGCCTCTTCTCACGGTGCCTGTCTCGCTGAGCGGCACCGCTCCCCGGTTTGCTACGCCTGTCCTGCCTGCTAGCATTTCTCTGTGCAGAGGGGCTCCGTCCCCGACCCTCGCGAAGCACCTCCGAATTAGGCATTTATCTCCCAAATAAATGCTATCACCACGCTAAGAACAATATATTCTCTAATTTACCAAAGCTATGTCCCTTGGTGTGTCGTGGAACAAAACATTGGGCTAGCTATGGTGACAGGCTAGTCAGCTAACGTAACAGCAAAATCACAGGTAGACAGCCAGCCAGCTAGCTTAACGTTAGCATTACAAAGCTAGTACGGTTCAGATTGAAGATAAAGTGAGTTACTTCAGAGGGAAATTAATGACACTTAGTGCCAGCACACTCCGGCTCACATCAATTCACAAAAATGATTCTTGGTTATAGAGCCATACGATACTCAACCATTGTATTCCAGGACGGACATCTCCCAGATTTACCAGCTAATGCTAGTCGGTTTAGCCAGCTAGTATTAACTGGCTAACTGTACTCGGCTACACAGTCGCATTCCATTTCATGGTAAAAGTACAGGCCTAAAGCCTCTCTAAATATAAAATCAACTTCTTCTAAAACGTTACAGTCTGTGCAAGCATGTAAATCCATTTACCGAATAGTGTTAAAATGTAAGTAGTAAACTCCGTCTCCTTCTCACAAACTTCTTGCCCTCCATCACACTCCGGTGTGCAACAAGGAAGTGAACAGCACGCGAGTTGGCCGGATAGTCCGCGGCTAACCAGCTAGCCGCTAGCAACTTAGCCAGCTAGCTTCTCCTTGTGGGGAGTTCAAGACAACTCAGTCAACATGCAAGGAAACAATACCATTCAAAAACACGCCTGAGTCCACGTATCCTGCCGGACTGCTACGCCAGCTGATTGCAGCATTACTCGAAAGTAGCAAAACCTCTGCGTTAAATAGCTCAAAAATCTTTGAATGTGTTTATATTAATATAACTTTGTTCCCAGTGAAGCTAACGGTACAGCTCGCCCGGGCCCAGGCTGCTTTCAAACTACAGGCCTTGTGCGTCGGTGTCAACCAATGGCACTCGAATTCGTAATCCATTGGTAACGTCACAGCGAAGGGAAACCCCTACCATCAAAAAACCCCACATATTATGATAAGAAAATGCGATATTAACCAGAGTGTACAGGAGATGGTTATTTACCAGGTATCCAGTAAATGGAACACCAGGTTATGTCTTTCCATTGGTTACAATAAGACTCTATGCAGCCATCACGCGCCATATGCACAACACAGTTAATCTAGGTTCACAGTTCGGCTTAGTCTCATTTATTTATTTAACCATCCCTCAGTTTAAATTATTAATCATTACCATACAGAATATGGTAATTTGTCAAGGGAATGATTGGAAAATTAAGAAGTTAAATCTAAGTGTTAAAAAAAGTTATGATTTTGTAAAGATTTTCTTTTTATTAAAGAAAAAAACTATCCAAACCTACCTGGCCTTGTGTGAACAAGTAAATACCCCTTAAACCTAGTAACCTGTTGGGCCACCCGAGGATAACTGGCGATGAGTCTGACACATCAAAGGAATTTCGGCCCACTTTTCTTTGCAGAAGAACTTTTCACATATGGTCAGGTAGGTCTGGATGACCTTTACTGTTAATAAATGAAATTATTTACCAACTGCATTTTGTGTTTACTCAGGATATTTTTTAATAAGATTTGAATTTGATGATCTGACCGGCAATGCACAAGCTCAGTCTACACCTTAATTTGCACACTATTGTACAATAATATGTCAAATTCTGTGTGTGCGCGTATTTACATAGATATATTTATATGCAATAAAAATAACATACAAATTACAACAGCATTCATCTCAGACACGGTGTTAACGGTGGAACATGATAACGATATCTAAAAGCTAAAGCAATTTTTTACTTTGTTCTCTAAAGTGCACAGACTTATGCTGAAATTGTGGCAAATATATTTATTTACCTGTTTTTATTGTTATTTATCTAACAAAGAAACCAATAAATATTACTTTTACCATTTTCTGGCATAAAGTTTTTTTGTGGTGTGTGTTTTTATGGACATGTCTTGCCATTTTTCTGGCAATGCAGGCCTGTTGAAAGACTTCACGAGTTTCTAAGGAGCTTGGAAAGAACCTAGACACTTCAAGAGTTTGTTTTATGACCTTAAGATAGTGCTTTTCCTCTCAGAAAGGTCAGGGTAAGGAGATGGAGATTATTCATGTTTATACATATAACACAGCACTTGAAAGTTCACCTGTTCAGTGCAAAAAACAATAAACGTATCACACAGAACATACAAACACATTTACAAAGTGTTATTAGTAATGTCCACTTTATTTGCCATTTCCAAACTCACAAAAAAATGAATTGAAATGTAAGCGTCACCTCTTGTATTCACAAACAGATAGGCTACATTAGTGGTTATGTTAAAAATAAGAAGGAAACATTTAACTGATGGCATACATACAACCATCCAATCAATTACATAGATACCTATATATATATATTTTTTTTTTCCCAATCCGAGGGTATAGAAAAGGCAAAACAAGTTATCTGAATACCCAGTAGGACAGTTTGCTCATAGTGTTCACACAAACATCTGTTTTAGTATTTCACTGAAATTTTTCAGGCTATCAAGTCTATTAAATTAATGTGGAAACAAAGTAACAGCAGTAGAATGATTATGAATGATGTCTGCTTGAAAAAACAAAAACCCACAACGAACAACTGAAACAAGAAAGACTTTGATTAGCCAGTGTTACAGTAAGCAAGCATTACGGTAGTCACTTTATGTAGGGCAGCTTCTGTAATCCTCAACAATGAAGACACAATGCGGTTAATGTAATAATCTCAAGCTAAAGAAGGACAGTAATAACAAACTGGGATCTTTATACTCTATTCCAGTTTCTGTGCGTGCCACTTTAAGTTTCAGGGGCGTTTCAATCATTATGTGGTGTACTGGAGTTTAGCCCTTAGGACATAAATTAGAACAAACTGCTTACCAGTCATTTTGATGCCATGGGATTCTAACAACCTCTCATGTTACTGTTTCAAAGTCCAACTCGTCCTACTATGTGCTTTGCCGTAAACATGAGTTGCATGATAAACACACATTAAAAGACAAACAAACAGACAAAAGAAAGCTTCATAGCTGTTGGATGACACACTTTTTTCCAAACTGCAGTCAGATCTCTACATGGCTCTCCAGCTCAAGTGCTTCTACTACTCAAAAGTAGTTTCTAGACACCGTCAGTGTTTTAAACTGTTTCCAGGTTTCACATTTTCTCTTTGTAATTACAACAAACATTTTGCATAGACTCCAGTGTTGGGCACGTTATTTGCTGTGGCAATCTTTTAGTGTAAATGGTGAGCAGCTTACTCTTAAGTTAAAGATTGGTAGTGAATCAGAGAGAAAAATGGCAACAACCTCAACGTGGCTGTTTGACTTTTCTGAAATATTAAAAACAAATAATAAGTTACTAAAAATAAATTATAATGTTCATAAGAAAAGGAAAAAAAAAAAAGGCTCAGTCATGAATTAAGAAACGAGGGGCAGTTTTCACAGTGTATTTTGGTCTATGCATTCTCAATTTGCCAATTTCTATACACTGTTTCAACCTTTGCCTCTAAAATGATCCATCTACAAGATAAAATGAACACATTGGGCATGTTACTACAGCACTGTAACACAGGGTAGCCTTGCACAAAACGTAGAGAAGTAGAACGCCAGTGACCTCTAAACTCTGCAAATCATTGGCAGTCTAAGATTACAGGCAAACAGGATGAGTATGAGGGGATGTTTCACATTCACAATGGACAGAGAGGCAACAGTGACGCACTGCACAAGAATTACTAAAGCCCTCGTAACCTTGCATTTCTTTCCCCAGGCGAATCAGAATGAAATCTCTACGCTTCCCGACACTCCTTTTGACTTTTGCAAAGACTGTAGTGCTTACTTTTGATGCTCATTACAGCAAGCTGTCATTCACTTCAAATATTAAGTGGGCACTTGTTTGTACTAGCTAGCGTTTTTCTTTGGCGACTAAAACTTTTTTTTGGACAAGTATCACCTCATGTCTATGCAGCCTGCAGTCTCGTTTTCATTTCACGCCTTAAAAATTATCTATTCATTAATTTACCCCGGCTTTCCAATTAAGAAATACATTTTTTTCCATTTAAAAAAAAGAAAAAGGAGATAAAAGTTTGCAGATTAAATGTCAGGAAAATGTATAAATGAAAAAGGACTTTTTTTTTCTCTTTTTTTTTTTAAAACACGCTAGAATGTTTTTCTTTGTTTTTAAAATTAAGATGTGTCAGCATGTAAGGGATGCAGTGTTATGGAATCACCTTTTATCTGAGCACCAGGGATTCCTTTATCGCAAAAAAGGCAATGCCAAGTGAGGTAAAACTTCTGACATGTTAGAATTGAAAAAAGTTCAAGTGTTGCAAAATCACTCACAGATTCAAGGGTAACGATTAATGTCCATTGTGCATTTGAGAAGACTCAACGTCTTTGGGGTAAGGGGAGAGATTAGTGGAAACATTAGTGCGCTTATCTTACACTGGGTGATATGATAGAGGAGAAGAAGGGAAATGTTTGACGTCTTGACTAAAAATAAGTATACATAACTGTACAACCTAGTAAAACTGAGGTGTAAAACAACAAATAGGAATGGCATCAAATTTCGTCTCAGGCTTTGATAATGGAACTGTCTTCTAATTGAAATGTTTCATATACTCAGTGCAATGTTCATCTCCTCTGTGGCTCTTGATGAACTCTGGCTTGACACTACACTGCTGAGTCTGTTAACTAACCAAAGATGGTGGATTAATTAAAAGGGATTGGGGCTTTCCAGTACTGAGCTCCAGTTACATCTTCCCTGTTTAAACCTTGGCGCTTAGACTTTCATTTAAATCTTTTTTTCAACTTGCACTGCACAGCTCTCTTAATGTGTGTATGTGTGTTACACCCACACACACACACACACGTCAAACTTTACAATGAAAGGTTTTGGAACATTTCAGGACTTAGCCTCTTGTCAAGCTTAGGTCTAAATTAAAAACACCATTGAATTATTACACTCTGTAATGTGTTCAGAGTGAGAGAGACAGTACATAAATTATTTGGAGTGTCAGCACATAAAAAGTTAGAGCTATAAATGGTGTATGAAGTGCCACCTTACTACTTCCTGACACATGGTCAGATGTCCTGTTAACCAGGAACAGAAGGTCATGGTCAGGTATGGGCACAAAAAATTAAATTAAATTAAAAATTTTAAAAAAGCAAAAGTCTGAGAAATGCGTATGTACATAAGCAGCTAGCCTGCTCCCTCTAACGACTATAAAATACAGCATCTCTCTCTAATTCTCTTGGCCAAACTTTTACTTTTCTTCTTCCCGTTTTTCTCTTTGCTGTCCTCCATTTTTCTTGCCCGGATCTCTCTCATTAGGTCGAAAAAAACCTGTTAACAGGAGAACATAAAGACACAAGTGTTCACATTTCTGTGTTTACGTGTCTGTTTTGCTTGGTGCCAGCATAGTAAACTCATTTTGCCCAGGAATTATTATGTTCAGCTAGTTAAACAAACCTTGTCAACATTGGCACGAGTTTTGGCTGAAGTCTCCACGTAGCACACGCCCCACTGCTCCGCACGTGCCTTCGCCTCATCTGCGCTAACCTGCCGTCGGTCGTCCAAGTCTGACTTATTACCAACCAGGAGAAAGGGCACATTCTCGTCCTCCTTCACTCGCAGAATCTGCT
>VUQG01029719.1:13862-29820 GCA_015106755.1 Etia nguti | reverse complement strand
TCTGCAAAAACAACAACAACAACAAAAAAAAAAGAAAAAAAAAGGGAAATCTCATTCAGCCGTGAATTATGTAAATAAACAGAGCGCTGCTTGATAAATGCACAAAAACCTTACTCATACGAGTCAAGTCAACCTGATGGAAGAAAAACCTTCAGTTGTGATGATGTATCAAAAAAGCAAAGGGAGGAAGAATAGCTTAATTACATTCTAATGGATGGGTAAGTGCTTCATTAAAAGAATCTAAGTGGCTGCACCTGAAGTCTACTGTTGCTGCAAAAGACTCCAGCTCTGTGATGGAAAATACGCAGAGGAAACCCTCGCCACTTCGGAAGTAGTTATCCCGGATGGCTGCATAGTCCTCTTGCCCGGCTGTGTCAAGGATGTCAATTTGTACCTCCTCTCCATCCAGCACCACTTTCTTCCTGTAACTGTCCGCTTTAGTGGGCTCGTAGTCTTCAACAAACTAGAAAACAGAAACAGATCCATTATGCCAGAATTTTTTTTTAAACCTCAAAACTGGAATTTCAGTTGAGAACTGTGATGTGAGCAGCTCACCTCATCATACATAAACTGGAGTGTAAGAGCTGATTTACCCACTCCTCCACTGCCAACCATTATCACTTTGTGAAGGGCTAGAGAGTTCTGCCCTTTTGGCTTTGCAGCTGCCATGGCTCTGTGTACCGAGAGATGCAAGTATCAAAGGGAGAAAGTGCAAGCCGGCGGGAAGGGATTGTGAATTGTGAGGACTGCAAAAATCAGATCCAAAGACTGCAGGTGCGACAAAGGGCTGAATGATAGTTCCTGTGGTGAATTTAAAAAAGAAAACAGAAAAAAGAGAAAGATGTTGCATCATATTTTCCAGTGCCTCCAGGTTCCATTTCTGCATTTTGATTGCACAGTCATCATGGCAATAAATCCCGAACCAATAAAGGGCTTAAACAGGAGAAACTAGAATTAGACTTGAGACCTAGTACAAAAGAATGATTCTCTGTAGCTTAACAAGAATGCAGGAAACATTGTCATGACACAAGACTGACGCATTAGAAATGCAAATTTATTTTCATTATAAATTCTGCTCTGAAGCCATTTGCCTGTGCAAATAGCACGTATCCCTTACTGCCTTAAGCAGTATTACTTTTCTCTTTACAAACGCAACTGCAATACCACTTGACCTGTTAACATTTCAGGCCATAAGTATTCAGAACTAACAGAGGGCAGATCACACAAATTGTAAACCTGGCTCTAACTTCCAGCTGTACATTTTGTTTTTACATCTTGGCTAGTTGTGAAACACAAGAGGGAGAAAGTAATAGAAGTGCAAGTTACTACTGGTAGAAATATTACCCCTGGCATAATTTCCTCATACAAGGGACACGAAATAATTTGCTCATCCAAGCAAAGACATTTACTAATAGTTTTTATTTATTATTTTTCCCTCTCAGATGTCTGAAAGTACACAAAGATTTGAAAAAGATTTGTAAATGTGTTGTCAGAGTCAGTTTTAGGCCTAGTCCAGCAAGTGGATTCCTAAATTCTCCCAAGAAACAAACTCTTTAATTCCTGTGAGAAAAAAAAGATGCTAAGATTATACCAAACAAACTGGTCGAAATATGACCGACATCACAGATGCACTGGCCAGTCTACAAGTTAGCAAAAGGGTACTTTTTTTATAAGCTTAAACCTCTTTTGCATGTTGCTAAAATACCAAAACACATAAATACCTATTCAGAAAGGTGCCTTGTGGGTGCAGTACTTTTGGCAGCCAAGTTTCACTACAAATACATATCGGCGCCTGAGGACCAAATACTGCTTGTCAATGGCACAGAAAAGGCAAAGGTACTACACATAAGGCGCACAAATTCCACTAACAGAAGAGTTTCATGTGAACCTGACCTAAGAAAAGGAATACAAGTTTTGAAAAGCTGGCAGTACTTCATATGTCTTTGACAACAGTGGATAAAATGTGACATATGCTAAAGCCATTGAGTGGCCTCTTTTCCATACTGGACTGTCCAAGAACACTTTGGAAAATGCATACTGTCCAGAAATGTGTGCTCAAGCCCCTTCCTAAAGGCCAACACAAACGTGTTTCTGGGGGGGTTGGGATAAGCATGGGCTTGCAGCCAATTCGTCACTACACAAATTGACATAAGAGGTTTATTTACTGCTAGTCAATAGTACTATAAAGAATTGAAGGACTGTTGCTTTACTTTGATCACTTAAAGCTGCAAACATCTCTTTGCAAGTTGTTTTAAGTGAAAGTGAAAAGGGAACTATTACCGGGTCAGTCGTTTTGGTCTTTGAGAGGCGTTTAACAACAATTTCTAAACAAACCTATGCCATCAAGCCACCTTATGTAAAGAAAGCGAGACACTATAGATGTAGAGACAATACTATGCCTTCAGTTTACAATCATGAGCATAAACGTGGGTAGAAAGTCAATACACCAGTTTGACAAATTAGTCAGTGAGTCATTATTTAGCAAATAAAAAACAAACAAGACACCACCACATAAGCACACCAAGAATACAAAAAACCCTATATATAACATGAACTTAGAAATCAACTATTTAACCAACTATTACAATAAAAGATAAACTAGCACCGCAAATGTCTGCGTACACGTCCCTAACAACAACGTTAACTTATTAGCAACTTAGCTGGTTGACTGCTGGGCAACGTGGCTAACAAGCTAACTATGCTACCGGGCAGGTAAATGCCACCTGACATCAAAGTAACATTTCGGCATGAAGAGAACACCTGAAAGACACGTCTCTAAAGGCGAATATTCTGCAACAGATGTTCGCTCGTTGCTTCCAAACTCAGTAGCTTCCTCGTTAGCGAGGACGAGGGTGGACACACAGAAGGGGGGGTAAAGGAAAAAAAAAAAAACGGCTAGCGAGCAGCTAAACATAACTAAATGTTGCGACGCTAATAAAACTGAAAGACAAGTAGGGTCCGTTGCACCAGTACAATTTCTTGTATTAACACAAATCCTAAAATAAACAGCACTCACCTTGGTAAAAGGTCCGATGAAGCTGAATTTAAGGTGGCGAAACGAAACGACTCAGCTAGCTACTTGTTAGCTCATGGCTAGCTTTCTGGCTAACTCCAGAGACCCGGCTGATAGCTGTTATTAGCAGACTGACTGCACGTCCTGTGTGCTTGGCTCCGACTGACAACGCCCGCCCGCCTGGGAGAAGCAGACAGCGTCTCACTCTGACTTTAGTGTGTGAGTGTAATATTTTCTTTCAGACAAAAAAAAAAAATTAAAAAAAAATATATATATATATAGCCCCTGGGTATGGACATATCAGATAATTACCCTCGCAGTTAAGTATACAGTACAATGCAGATTAGGAGCAGCGGATGAAAGGTACCACATCACTGATTAACTGGCTAATCCGCATAAATAGTGGCAGGTTTGTTCAAAAGGAGAAGAGTGAAATAGACCTCCGCATGCCAGGTATGTCGGTTTGAATACAGTCTTTTGACTAAATAAACACAATTTAACAAAAAAAAAAAAATAATATGCGTGAATGTAAATAAAACATCTTAAAATGGGGAGAAAGTTTCATTTTTATTTTTATTTATTTATTTAAGTTTTACCATCAATCTCCCGTTTTTCGACGCTTTAGTGATGATGGACAGGCTCCTAATTCCTGACCTGCGTTTGAAGTTTGCAGAGAAGACTTGGGCCGACACTTTTCAGCTTGTCCGAAGGTGTATGGTGAGGCAGACTTCACTAAATAAAAATGAAAATGCCTCTACTCAAATGGTCTATTTGAATCATTTTAGGTATCTGGTTAGTTTTTGTTTTGTTTTGTTTTGTTTAATCTCGTTTTATGGAAAAGAGATTACTAATTTCTATTCCTAATTGACCCCCTCCTTTGTTTTGTTTGGGGTTTAAATGTGTTAATGCGTTGCGTTATTTGGCTGGTTAGTGCACGGCTCTGCTAATATGATAATGTGGTGTGAGCTGGTGTGGCTATCCACTCAGAATGAGATCATTCATCCTGGAACACACGCGGCTTTGTTTTTTGATCAGCAGTTTGTTTTTTGGGGGCATTGACTGGTATCACTTAAGCTACTTGGATTTACTTATCAAGCACATGGCACAGTGTGTGGAGTAAAGCCTTCAAATCAGAACAAAGTAGTTTTACTGTGGGTTGTTGGTTATCTTTATGGCATTGGCTTTGATTCCACTATTTAACACCATCTTTTTTGGCCAGACATGCACTACTACTGGCTTAATTAATTTTCCTTTGCACTGTTTATCGATTTTTAAATGGAGGATGTCCCTCTCCTACATGTATATTATTTGGTTAGAGGTTTGAGGGTTCAAGCACTGACATGAGGCAAAAGGCTGTACTCTATGCAGTCACTATTATTGTTCTATCTGTATGTTGTGCCTCAGTGAGAAGAGAGGGTTGGTTAGTTTTCTTTAGATTTGTCATGGGTGGAGCAGCAGGGTAGATAATACTTTTGGATTAATGTGGAGTGGAGCTTGGCAGTGGTCAGTCTCTGGAGTGTGCTGAAGAAATTTGATTACTTGGTGTTCTGAAGTGATGTGTGGTCCAAAGGGATAAGGCATCTGGGGCTAGTTATACATTTCTCTTCCAGCAGTGATCTTGAAGGGAACTTGTGAAGAAGTGGGATGATTCTTCTTCTTCAAAAAAAACCAATGAAGTCCAAAGGGCAATGTGTACAAAATCATTTCAAACGCCTAGTTCCAAAACATTTGTTTTATTAAACACACACATCCCAGTATGAAAAGCATGCAAATGTTGGTGTTTCCCTTGAGATGGTGTCATGTAGTTTGTGTTGCATGGTGAGACGGGCAGACAGGACTAAAGGCTGTTTGCACAAGACTTTGCTTTTGCCATACAAACAGTCCATTGTTGTTTTCTTTGTCTCTCGCCTTTGTTCCTATATTAGGAGAAATCCAGAGATGAATCCAGATCCCGTGAGCCACTGGAAAGATCCCTGGAAAAACTGCAGGAAGAATCAAATGGTATGTGAGTAACATGTAGTTTTTTTTTTTAAAGTATTTTTACTTTACATGAGTAAAATGAGTCTCATTATGTTTCAGTGTGCACCATCAACACCACAAAGCTCCGCCTGGAGATTATCGCAAAACAACAAGGGTATAAAGCTGACCTCCGTGGCTTTGCTTTTGCTTTAGAGTCACAAATCTTTCCTCATCTGTTCTTTCTATTAATCTACTGTGATGACACCTTATTATCCATATGAATCTTTTCTCCCGAGGATGAGTTTTCACTTTGCTGAGGCCGCGTGCTATTTATCAGCTGACTTATTCTACGTTGAGGTATTGTTGTTGCCGTGTGGTGAAGTGGAGGAGGTGAAGGTGGTGGCCCACGGAGAATCCCCTGTTGTAAGTGGACTGTGCTGTTTCCAGCAATTCATTAGAACTTCTCACCTTTTGCTAATCATGCTGATAAAATAAAATTGTCTCTTAGCCTAGCGAATGCCTGCTTCAGCTGCTAAGGTAAGGGAGTGGAGTGCTTTTAAATTTACATTTTGCTTGCAGTAAGCAGTGCCATTATCCACTAAATTTTTTTAAGAGCATAATGACAGCACTAATGGTTTTAGCTCTATTTGCTGATTGCGCTGCTTTCTGGGTGCACAGGTCCAAAAACTTTGCCGCCTTCTCCCTGAAGTTACAAGGCCTCTTTGCCCAGTACAACATCCCTGGAGACAAGTGCCTACCTCAGCTTGTCAAATATTCTTTAGCATTTATAAATTTGAGGCTCTTGTGATCATTTAGCCAAGTGTTCCTTTTTTTTCTTTTTCAGTGAAATGAAATTAAAATTGTTGGCGTCTCTGCAGTGCCTTGGGAAAGACTTATGGAAAATCTCTCATTTGCCAAGGTGTGTGAGAAAACAACAACTTTCCAAAAGTCTGTCTGCTTAAATCAAAATTAATTGCTGTCGTGTTCACTGCTTCATTTTATATTTCATAAACCAAAACGCATGTATAGGAAACGATCAGGAGAGTAAATAGTTGTATCTCTTTATATAAACTGTGTTTTTGTTTGTTTGTTTGTTTTTCCTCTTTTCAGGGAACAAAAGCATTCCAACCCTGAAATGGACTTGATAAACAATGGCAGGATTGGGGATTTAATAATGGGAAAAGAAGGTATAGTTACACTTGTATATTGAATTGGTTGTTTTTAAATTATTCAAATTAAATTCTAGATCAAGATTGTTAAATATAAGGTGTGGGGGCCAGAATTGGCCCAGCAATGACTCCAATCTGGCCCACTGGACGGCTTTGGAAAATGTGAAAGAAGGCAAAGATATAAAACTTTATTTTCACAAGTTTTACAACTTTCCTTCTGATAAACACCTCCCCCACACCACAACAAGTAATGGATAAACAATTAAGTGATGTAAAGGTTTTTACTGTCTATTATAGAAATATCAATAAAATTAAATGTGAAGTTAAACGTATTTACACTGACAGAAAGGGGAGTGTCACTGGTCTGGCCTAATTAAGGGGAAACTAAGCTGAATTTGGCCCATGGTGTAAAATAAGTTTGACATCCCTGTTCTAGACTGTCCTTTCACTATCCGGTTCTATATTCCTCCGACCGATGGAATGAAAACTTCGGTGTCAGGTAAGCTTCTGAGTTAAAAACGTGATAAATTATGTTCTTTCATTCAGTTCATTCAATACAGGCGTCTTCAGAGGTGTTAAAAGTTATATATTTTCTTCAAATGACAGACTTGAATCTAGTTGTTCAAGCAGCCCAGGTTACTGTACTTTTCAGCGACGTGACCCACAAGCTTCAGATGGCATCTGTGATCCCTCAGCCTCCCCAGCTGGATCCTCAGGGGTATCGGCGTGCTTTTTGTTGTTTAATCTCTCACCCAGCGGGAGGCATTTCATTTTCCATTTATGAGTGAGTCTGACTGTCACTAGCATTGGTGCTAATGGATTACAATTGTGTCCTGCAGCAGTTATCCTGTGTTTGTTCCGCTGAATGAGGTGCCAAATGAGATGTTGCCTGCCTGTTTCCTGCTTAAACTGCAGCCAGCTATGCCTGTGATGCTGCCTTTTGTAAAGAAGCTCAGCCAAATTACAGGTCAGGGAGGCTTTCATGACTATTGTATGAAATATACATGAAACAAAAAGCCGGTTCATTACTGCTGTTCTGTCTCCGATTATTTCCTAGATGTGACTGTACCAGATGTTGACCTGCAGTGGGCACCCTTACCCAAGCTTCTCAGCTCCTGGGAGATGACATGCGAAAGCAAGATGATTTTTACAATGGTATGCGGATACTATTTATTACACTAACTGGAAAAGGTAAAAGAGGGGTTGATATTTAATATGCAATGTATGCATTTAAAAAAAAAAAAAAAAAAGGATCAATGCTTATCCATCTAGCCTTTTCCTGGTGGTGTGATGCATAGTTATATTTTCCCTGGAGCTGCATGGGATGTGCTTGCCCACAGGGGGACTGTGGTGGACAGTGTTCCCTTCACCCACCCTGGTCATGTCCCAGCCCTGCTGGAGCTGCTGCGGCACCAGTGTACCATTAACACTCTGCTGAGGAGCTGTTTGACGTTTCACTGTGCCAGTCCAGGTAGGAGTGTTTTTACATTACAAAATCAGTCGACACAGAGATGGTGTAAAGTGGGCAGCAAACATTGTTGTGCTTACATTATGTAAAGCTTCATTAATGCATCTTACCAGGTTCAGTTTGTGGCCTGCATTTCGAAGTCCTTCCAGAGTCTGACAGCAGCTTTTCCGTGACCTTCCAGCCACCTGACGCTGACTCCCTGGGTGTTTGTGAGCATTAAGTTCATTTCAAATTTCGACAAAAATTCAGCTCTTTTAAACAGTTTATCCTTTTTAATAATTTTTACCTACATGCAGTAATCAAATAAAGACATGGTCAAGATAACCTGCTGACGCTCAAACTGAGCATCAGATTGGGGAAGAAATATGGTTTAAGTGACTTTTCATTTGGCATGGTTAGTACCAGATGGGCTGGTCTGAGTAGAAACTGCTGATCTACTGGGAGTTTCCCACATCACCACAATCAGAATCATGTTTATGGCCAAGTTTGTACACAAATGAGGAAATTTGTCTTGGTGTCAGGGTGCAAAATCTCTAAGGTTTGCAAAGAATGGTCTGAAAATGCCTTGTTGAGGTCAGAGGCGAATAGCCAGAGTGCTTCGAGCTGATAGGAAAGCAATGGTAGCTCAAATAGCCACTTGTTGCAACCAAGGTATGCAGAAGAGCATCTCTGAATGCAGAACACCTTCAACCTTGAAGCAGGTGGGCTACAGTAGCAGAAGACCACATCGGGTGCTGCTATGAACAGGAAACTAAAGCTACAAATCACATAGTCTCATCAAATTTGGACAATGGAAGATTGTAAAAACATTGCCTGGTCTGAGTTTGCCTGGTCTATTTCTTCTGTGACATTCAGATGGTACGGTTAGAAAATAACAACTTGAAAGCATGGCTCTGTCTTCCAATTTCAGGGCGGTGAGGGTGGTAGTGGAGTAGTGAAGGAGATTTTCTTGGCACACTCTGGTCCCCTTAGCATCATTTAAATGCCGCAGCCTTCTTGAGTGTTGCTGCTAGCAATGTCCATCCCTCTACAACCACAGTGTACCCACCTTCTGATGACTCCTTCCAGCAGGACAAAGTACAAATAATCTCAACCTGGTTTCTTGAACGTCATCATATTTCCTGCAGGGCTCGTTTTAGGCTATAAACATGGTGATAGATGGGTAAATCAAGTAAATAACCTGGTTGTAATAATAGTTTAAGAAATTGAATAAGTTCAAGGGATGTGGTGTATAATTAAACTGATTTGTGCCCACAGTGCTGGTGAATGTACCAAAACCTCACCAGATTACCTGCAGCTTATTTGGAGCAAACACACGTGATCCTTCCATTAATGAATACCTCTCCTCTGTCATCATGAGGTATGTTTTCTGTCTTTAAAAACTGTGCTTACATGCACATGATAGTGTAAATGTGATTATTATTTACTCTTTAAGTACTCAAGTGTGTGTAACAATGTACAGAAATTCTGCATTTTGAAGATCTGTGTGCAGCACAATAACCGTGAAGTGTCACTGAGTGTGGTTCATAATGCTGATTCATTCATCACTTACCTGAACAATCTCTAAACTTCACAGCTTTAACTAGCATAACAAATGTGAACACATGATTAAATGATCATTACATGGTGGACATTACATTAGCTTTTTCTCAACCACTAGTACTCATCCTACATTTACAAACATGATGCACACGCCAACAAAAAAGATGCTCTTAATTAAAAGGTTAAACTGTGTGTTCAACACAATGCTTGGCTAACATATGAGCAGCTTCCTTGCTGTTAGCGAATAATCTGTAGCTGTAACACAATCTTCAGTATGTGTCTTCATCCCATAATTCTCACAGTTCCTCTGTGTTTACATTCTCCCACCGAGCTGCTGCACTTAACCTTTATAGCGCCTGCGTCCCATTGACGTCTCTACTAGCATATTGTGACCTTGCGCATTTATTTACCTCTGATTTGCTTTCTGTTTAAAGTTCCTGCATGTTTTAGTAAGAATATAGATATTTGGTAGCAGACTGTTTCAATAACTGGATTGTAAGAGGAGGTAATTTGTCTTGTTGCCGAACTGAATTTTAGCTCCACTCCTTCGAGGAACTTTTCAGATTTTTTTTTTTTTCTCCACTCAGTTGTATGTCCATTCCTGAGACAATGAGGATGCTATACAACAAGCTCGAGGACATCACCTCTGTCCCACTTTCTCCCAGCTGCTCGGCCACCACAGAGGCAGAAAATGACCATTCAGCTCCCTCGAGTACAGCTGTGGCCAACACCAGCAGAGCTTCGGCCACTTTCTCCCAAAGTGCAGCTATGCCAAAGGACGCCTTCAGTGTTTCTGATTCAGCACGTTCTGCCATGACTGTAGCCAAATCCGAATCTATTCTTGAAATAAATCAAAGTCCCTTTGGCTCCTCTTATCCATCTCCCCTTGTAGACACATTTCAACACGGGGTGGGCAACAGCCAACAGGCACAGCTGATCTAAATGTGTATATCATCCGCAGCCTTTATGAAAACTCTCATGGGTTAAATCGGCCATAAATGTGGACCATAATAACTGGTATTTGTTTTCCGTTATCAGTTAGAGATGCTAATGTCTAGCTGCAGAAGGCTGTGTTTGTGTAATTCAGAGTGCATAATCGCATCCATCTCCTGCAGGATGCTTAAATGTCACTTACTATGCATTCCAGCGTGGCAGAGATTACTGGCTGTAAAGATTTGAGGTCTGACATCTGACCTCAGACAGCCAAGAGCCCAGTTGATTGGTACCATGTGAGCCAATCAAACATTGTTAAAGTACATAATGCACTCTTGATGTTTTGTGAGACTCCACACATTTAAAAAAAATAAAGAAAAATAAAGAAAGAAATGGCTTTGGTGTAGCATATGATTCAGCTCCAAAGTGCTTTCTCTCTAAACCACAATTTATTATTTTCTTTAATTTTTTTTCTTTGATGTAAATTAGGTTTTGTACAATAAGATTGACATTTGGTGTGAAAATGTAGGAGTGGAAGACCGCTGTGGAATGGAAACTCAGCAGTAAGAAATCTCTTGATTACTGCTGAGCACAGTAGTGCTTTTTCTGTGCAGAAGCCAACACAGTTACCAATATAGCACAAATGTGAGTAGTCTGTAAAGAATTAGAAATATTTGCTATCTAACAAAGGGAGGAAGTTAAGCTTTTTTTCCACACTCCAAAAGAAAGGTTTGAGACAAAACTCACGGGTGCAATATTCAACTGAATCCTGAGGACCTGCTGGCGGTGTGCATTTAGAAAGGAATTTAAGATGTATTAAGAATATTAGGTCAACTGTCAACAGCAGACAACTGGTTTTGTCTCGTGTCTGTACTTCTGCTATTCATAGAAACTTTCTCACATGTGGTTAAACCGCTCTCTTCTTTCAGTGGGCTTCTGTCCTCTGAATATATCAGAGATTATGTGTCCTCTCGTCTAACTGGACGGGCATAAATCTGTAAAAGTCAAACTTGGTAGTAATGAGGAGTGGATTCTTTGTACTGTGATTCTTTTCTGTATTCTCCGCGTACAGTTGGCAAACTCCAAGTGTGCACGAATAAAAGTCTTTAAAATGAGCGAGCCAAGTTGCAAATAGATAGAAATACTGTACTTAAGTGTTTCTAAGGCGCAGTTTTGGCCTGTTGTACACTTAAAAAAAAAAATTTCTTCTTCTGTTTTTTGTTTTGTTTTGTTTTTTTTAAACCTCCACATCTCCCTCCCCGGCCTGCGGTCTCTTTAAATCCAAATCCAGTTGGAGGAGAGCTGCGCGTCCTCAGAAAGTTGTGTGGCCGCTGTGATTGCCCGCACTCAGCCTGATAAACAGCTGCTTACCATTTAGGGCGCTTCACAAAGTTTTCTCCAAACTCCTCCAATCGGGATTTTTTTGTCCTTTTTTTTTTTTTCCCACCGTTCTGAGCCTGTGGATGTTCAGATATAGAAAGTCTGCACCGCTGGAAGCAAGTCTGGGATTCTAGGTTTGCGTAATGCTCAGACGTCCTCTGCTCAACATCTGGATTAACTATTTGGAGCCAGAGCTAACGGCCCTACACGAAACTCTTGACTGTATAGCCTGCTATCTTGATGGAAAGAATGCCTTTTAGCCTACTCTGGAATTTAACTTGATGACCCGAGTTTGTGCTCGTAGATTATGTATTCTTTAAAATGGGTGCGAACAATGGAAAACAGTATGGAAGCGAGGGTAAGTGCTTCAAAAATGACTTTAAAACACATTTATGTGAATGCCACTTTAAAACTTGCTCTTTTTTATGGACGTATATATGAAAAACTCCGTTTTTAGTGAGTAATAAGGGGGCTGTGATATCATCGTTGTCTGTGGCTTTTTTTTTCTTTTGTGTCCTGGCCATCTAAAAATAGAAAATAATGCAGAGTTTCTTGGGTCTGTAGCTTCCTCGAGCTTGTCCCTAGACATCAGTTAGCTAGCTTAAAACTAGCACCATCTCCTCGGAGTTGTGCACTACTTTAGTCTCCTTTGTGCGTTTACTGTTTTTATGCACACTTTAACTTACTCATATGCCTTCGAGGTGTTTGGGGTGTGTGCAGTTGAAGCTGTTGGCTGCTTTTGGCTTGTATTTGTCCGCTTTATATTGGTTTTAGAGATGTGTCACATTTATTCATAAACGATAAGAGTGACATCTGGCGGCGGTCGTGTTTAATCCCTTTGAAAAGCGGCCTTCTGTGTTAGAAAAGTCAAGTTTGAACAAAATCCGTGTTTTTTTTCTTATTTATTAAGGAAATGAACTCATCTCAGCCTTATTGTGTGTTTGCCTTCAGTTCAAAGCATGCAAGTGAAAGAAAGTCAGTTTAATAGGCTCTCAACATTATATAACGACTGTGACTTAGCAGGTTCTTGTAGCCTTATAGTTTGTTTTTGAAGATAAAATGTATACAGGTTTAGTGGAGGTGGTTCTCATAGATGTGGGCACTTAAGTCTAGCTTAGCTTGATAAGAGCCAGTTCCAGAGATTTCAGTCCACGACCCCACAGCCTGGTGTTGTTTGATTTGAAAGCCATTTCATACATGCTGGTCAGTGTAATGTTATTTTTTTGTGTAAAATCAAATATTCACAAGACACAAACAGCTCAATACTCTTCTGTGAATAGCCTTTTCTTAATTGGATTCTCATCGAGACTGTACATCTCAAGTTCAGTGATTTATTATTGCTTCAGTTCAGTTTTTATTTCAGTTACAGTTAACTTTCCTGCAGATGCTGTAAAATGCTGTGTTTGGGCGGAGCCTCAGAAACTGGGGTTCACAGAGGACAAGTAGACATAATGCTAGTTTTTTTTCTTGCACAAGTCTTTAGACTTGGCAAAATAAAATAGCTACATATTAATGTCAATGACTGTGACGAGACAAGAGAAATGTTGCATTGCATAGATTGCAAAGCACTTAGAATGCATCACACTTAACGGGCAGACAAGTACAGAAAGCTGTTTCAGCTTACAGGAATGCAGCTCAAACCATCTAAAAGATAACATTAGACCTTGTTTTTCATGACGTTACCACAATCAGAATCTGTTCACTCTCATAGAAAAATGCAGAAAAATGTCCGACATGTGGCATTAATGATCCCGGAATGTATCCTGCCTTTTGTCTGTTATCATCAAAAATAAAAACTTTGTGTTACAACCTATCTCTCACGTGCGGGTCTCATGTGAGGTCTGATCTTCAGCATTACTTGTTCAGAAAAAAAATTGTGGTCCGACTTTACCAAACACATTATTTCTACCTCAGAGCAGAAATGTTTGTATAAATAACATTCCGAGGAGCTCTCTTCCTAAATCAATAGCTGCAGAGAAAAGGTTGGAATTCATAATGTTAAAAATAACACATGGAGCAACTCCACCTAGGAATTTAGTCTGTTAAGGTACATGAAAAGATTCTATCACAAGCTCAAGGCCTGTGCTCAAGAGCTGAAGCTGAGTTGTCCTTGAGCTGTGCAGCAGTCAGAGAACACCAGACCGAAGAACACCATACTATGTAGTTAGTATCTGGCACAAAATAAACCAAACAATTAAAAAATTGTGCTTTTTGTTGATAAAGATTTAAAGTCTTTGACATAAAACGTGGTCTTAAAGTCTTTGACAGGCTCAAAATGAACAAGCCTTACATACGGTGCATAATTCCTTCTTAGTCCCATACTCTACTGATTTATCTATTTATTTAATTTTCAAACTCAAGAACATCACTTCAGAAAATTTATCAGCCTTCATAGAACATATATATGCTAGTAATACAAACACTGATGTGTAAAATCGGTAGAATTCCCCTTTAACAGTAGATTTATGGTTCTGCATTAAATCTACACCGTAGGGGAGTTATAACCGCAAACCCTTCTGAAACCCTACGCTGTAACTTATGCCATAACCTGACATGCAACTCCCTAGAAATGTAAATAGATGTTGCCTCAAGGCCCGTTCAGTAGTGTTGTTTCCTCCTATGCATTGCCAGCTTCTGCCGATCAGCTGGAAGAGACAATCTCCACTGCTAGCTCAATGTTTTAGGGATGAGGGGATGCAGAGGAACACCATGCATGCTGGCTGCGGTGTCACCCACTTGCGTAGGATATGTCTGGATAGATCCAATGCAGAATTAAAAATTAAGATATACCTGATACCAGAATATACCAGAATAACAACTGAAGTGTTATTTGTTGGACAGCTAAAAAAAACCTTGCATTCTCAGTTTATAACTGGCGGCTTTTCCATCATGATATTAAAAAAACCCCATGTTGCACATGGTTCTGTAGGTTTTGCCAAAGTTATTGCAGAAAGTGTACATTTCTTGCAAAAAAAGACACTGGGCTCCAGTTTGTTTCAGCTGTTTTCAGTGATATCTGTTGATTTAAATATCTGATATTCCAATATTTTCTTTTACGAAACATTAACATATTTCCTAACATTTTTTATGTAGTTTTTTTTAGATACTTGTTTACCATCTGCCTGACTTTGCTAAAATCAGATGGTTTATGGATTTTGGGTGTTAAAATATGTGTGTTGCCAACAGGGAAGTTGCAGAGTACCCTCTGGTGGACAAACTGTGCAATGTTAGCACACATAGCATGTTTGAAGGGTGTTTCTCCTGGCTCATCTTTACTTTTTTAATCTTCATTTATAAATGCCAGGCCCAATATATTTGCAAATATTTAATATCGACTGATAATATCAGCCGGTAGATAAATCAGTTTCCAGAGGAATTCTCCATAACAGTCTATCAAACAGGTATCTGAAGTCTTTAAATGCATCGGGGGGCTGCACAAAATCTGATAGGCTGCCTCAAGTGATGCTGAAGTTGGGCTGAAAGCAGCAAGCAGACAAGCAGTGGATGTGGCAACCAGGGAACGTGGAGGATCAATAAAATCGGGTGATTTGTAGCAGTGACAGAGCAAAGTGTGGTGTGTGCGTTTAACAGCTGAAATGAACAAATGGGAGCGAAGAATACAACTGACTGACATATGATGGTGATATCTACACAGCCAGAGTCTGGAATGCCAATTAGCAACCAGCTATCAGCTACAAAGTGCTGGGAGATTAGCAAATGACTAATAGCAGTAAAAGAGTTCTGTTTTGGGTAATGTAGGCACAGAATTTAAAAAAAAAAGACAATATTTCTGGGTTTGCTTTGTTTTTTCCTTCTGTCGAGCTTGGATCCAACAGTGTCAGGAGAGTAACGTAAAATTAAAGTCCAAACTTGTTATAGACTCAAAGTATTGCATTGTTATTGCTTGATAGTATCTAAGACCATGGTCTTAACCCAAACTTCAGAATCCTGCAGTCCATTAGTCCACATCTGTTTTCAAGTGTGATTCCACAATTAATTACACACTGGTCGCAACTATGCAACAACTATCAACCAACACTTTATATAAGCATAAGACAGGAAGCAGGAGCTTTTCTGAAACTTGTTTTTCAATGAAAGACCGAAAACAGTTATTGCCTTGCAGAGACCGACCCACATGCCAACCAAACAGCCCCTGCAGCCACGAGTTCCTCGCTCGCTAAAGAATTGTGTAAGCGGCTAAATATCAAAATATATTTGCTTGCATTAACTCAGCCTTTTATGCTCTGCTGGGAAAAGTGGTCTGCCATTAACATCTGCAAGCTCTTCATGAATATCTGACTCATTTCTGTGGACTGGGGGGAGCTTTAACAGATGTGTCAGCTCAGTGATGTCACCGCAAAGTGTCATTCATGTTCATACCATATGTGCTGCATTGGTTTTATATTATTTTATAAGTAGCTGTGCGAGCTTTCGTTTTTTTTTAGTTGGACTCATTATGTAGACAGGTTGCTTTTTTTTTTTTTTTTTCATTCT
>VUQG01029719.1:0-13842 GCA_015106755.1 Etia nguti | reverse complement strand
TCTTTTTTTTTTTTTTTGTCTTTTTTTGTTGTTTTTTTTTTTTTTTTTTTTTTCTTCCATCCTACGTTTTTGAGAGTTTCTTCATATTTTGGGAACTGTCTTGTCTGTTTAGGTTACTGCACTTGATGTGCATGTGGGCGTGACTGTTTGGGAACACCTCCTTAGCCTGTCGTGCTGGGCGAAAGGCGCATAGTTACTCTCAGGAAAGCCACAAAGCTGCATTTATGATCTGACAGAGGAATGAAACGCCATAAACAACTTCTCCACAGGCAGCCTGTAGTCACCATGGCAGTGAAGCCTATCGTACTTTGGGAACAGAGGCAGTCATGCAAAAGGATACACTTTTTTCACTTTAGCACTCATAGACGAGTCGACTGTGTAGAAATTCAAAGTCGAAATCCTAGAACGAAAACATAGAAATCACTTTGGTGTGGTGTTTGTGAGACAGTATTGACTCACTGCAGATGATACCATTCATTAGTCTCTTTCTGTGTTTTGTCACTCGTCCTGTGTGGAAGTGAAGGCTGAAGGGGGGATTTTAGAAGACTTTATTCTTTTTCCAAATGTCAAAAACGGATACTAACTCAGACGAACCAGCAGATACTTTGTGCATGTGCCAAGGCTAACCATTCCTCCAAAACCGAGGAACATAAAAGTCATAAAAGCAGAGATTGATGAGATTTATATTTCCCTACACTTCGTGCCTCCTTACTGTATAATATACATCATCAAAGTGTGAGTCCACCTTATCTTTAGCAAACATTCTTCAGGTATTAACCTGAAATCAAAGTTTCTGGGGATTGTGGGCTACAAAATTGCCTCAGATTACTACAAATTTAATTAAAAAGGCAGTTTATTATCTTAACTTTGTTATTTTATGTCCAAGCACTTTTGTTTTTCTTCCCTGCAGGTAAAGGGAGCTCAAGCATCTCCTCTGACATAAGTTCGAGCACAGATCACACACCAACTAAAGCTCCGAAGAATGCGGCTACCACTGAAGGTAAGGCATCTGGTGCTCATTAACCAAACTCCCCTCCCTACTTCTTCTTTCCCTCCTTTTCTTCTTCTTCTTTTCCCCCTTCCAGCGCTCTTTTTCCTCCTCATCCACTTTCTGTGCTGCCTATTTTTGGAGAGAAACCTGTGTGTTCCTGGGATAACCTTAAATTGAAAACAAACTCACAGCTGCCATCAGAACCCAGAAACCAAAGGCATTTCTTGAGCTTTGTTTTAGAAGGGGGAAAAAAAACACTTCTGGCTTCTCATTGTGGAAGAATGCTTATCTAAACTGTGGTCGTATCAGGCTCAAAGCGTTGCCAGGGAGGGTGGGAGGTGCATGCACTTGGGAGAGGTGGGCGAGAGGGATTTTGTCGGAGACAGAGAAGGTTTGGGGAGTAAGAATGGAGAAGAGAGAGCTTCACCTTCTGCTCAGATCCTGCCCTTACTCCTCTCCAACTCTCTGACTCCCTCTCTCCTCCTCAGCCTCCTGCTTGCCCAGGCAAGCTTCCAACTCTGCAAGAGTCACCATAGGAACTCTTTCAGGAGTGGATGTGTTACTAATGTAAACTGTGTGCTTACCCTAATGGTTTGGAACTAATTTTCAGCTGGCAGATACATCTTGAAACCTGCTGTCAGCAGCTGTCTCAAACATTGATCCATCTGGTACAGTTGGAGCAATTTGTCAGTCAAAAGAACAGAATATAATACCAAAAACATATTTTAGAATATGTTTTCATGCATCAGTATTATAGTGCATTCCAGAAACACAGGTCCAGTAACCTTTAAGCCTATTTGCTCTATGGATTTTGGAAATTTGAAAGATTTTGGAGCACATGATCTCAACTATCAAAACTTCAGTTATTTACTAATTATTGACTATTTATGATTAAATGTGTTCCTGACCACATAATGAGAAAGACTTGGAAATTTTGATGGAATTTAAAGGTGCCGGGAGGAAGAGAGGCAAGGCGCTCTCTTCCATTGGCCGATCTATTTTATACACTTTTTCCACTTTTTTTTTTAAAGAGATGGATCACTGTATGCCAATTTTAAATGTATTTTCCTCTACTCTATGACATCAGGTAAAAATACAGTAGTGCAAAACACAAGGGATGAGAACATTGACAGTTTAAATGGGCTTTTGTTTTTTTTTATTAAATCGACTGGCCAGGGACCAGACTTATCTGATTTCCAGCCTTCTTGACCCACACTGCCGACTGGCCGGTCAGCCACCCCTGTGTCTGATTACAAGTCTTTTCTGGAAATGTCAATACGTCTGTGCTGGTGCACAGATAAATAGTTGTGCACTCACAGCCACATGCCGTTAGCTCTTTGCTGTACCAGTACTACCGTGAAAACGCTTATCACAAGAAAAGCTAAAGCTACTCAAGAGCTCAGAACAAGCCACAAGTCAGCAGCCTCAGTATGAGCAAAGCAGTTATGAAGATACTTATGGAGAAAGAAAAGGGGCGATGTCCTCTAAATCTCTTGCAGCTGCTTCTTTTAAGTCAGATAAAATAATTCAGGTAAATTGTGAAGTTTAATCAGTGCATCTCTAGTTATTATGGCTAATGTGTTGCAGTGACCCATCATTTTTAGTTTGTGGTCTCCACCCACATGTTTAGGGACTACAGTGCTGTGATAGTGCTCTCTTTCCACATTTAATCAATACTCTTTATGCAGGTCCGGTATCTTCACAGCATCTTTGTCGCTATAATCACGATTATTTGTAGATATCAGACTTCTACTGGTCAGAATGCGTTCAAAGATTATGAGTCAGACAGCGAGAATAAGATGTAAAACCCCAGTGAAGTAATCACCGAGTCACTGATTTACAATTCTGATCAAAAGCTTTATCAAAACCCCCCACAGATATATTGTGCTCTCCCTACTGTTGTGTAGCAGATTTGACCAGTGACTCATCGGCTGTTTTGCACGCTCGTACACTTTTACAGTACACTCGCCCTTTTTCTCTCATGCATTGTCATCGCCAATCTTAAATTTGCTCTGGCATGCTAAATGTAGTATTCTTGTGGTTTTGCACTGCCCACAAGAAAACAAATACTAACTACAGCCTGTTTTTAAAACTGTCACTCAGCTGGAGATTTCAAGGTGTTTCTCAGAGAGTAAAAAAAAGGATCACAGGGGAAAACACACATCAGGCAAACTCCTCAGGAGACATCAGATTTTGCGCAAAGTTTGTGTCAAGTAGTTTCACATCTTGCTTTAAAAATACACTGAGATGTACTTGTGAGAGTGCATTGTAGGAAGATAGATCACTCTTACTCATTCAGCCTCGCTGGAAATGCTGACTCACAAAGGTCCGTCCACCGAGGAGCTTCTGGAAGTTAACCCAGAGTACTTTGTGGAAATCGATAATTATCCTGGATGTGTCTTCTCTGAGCACAACCTGTGCAGATAGAAATATATATATAGAGAGAGTATAGGCCATAGCCAGTGGCTTCCAGACCATAATTCCCCCCCTGTGTTATGACTGAAATTGTTATTTTTTTTCTCCATGCTAAGTGGGAGTAATTACATGGTCTGGAACCACTATGGCCACAGTCAAATCCCCCCTCCTTAGAAAGACACACGCATGAGTGTGCATGCACATATACACATACGCGCACACACTCAGAGCCACATCCACATGCTCATACACAGTGGCAGATTACACAGCCCTTCCCCACCTAGTCCTGTGGTCCACTAAACTAATCAGGAAGCAGTCTGGGCTGTTTCCCCACCACACACTGGGAGTATTCATATTAGGGCCTCCAGTGTCCCCATGCTGCAGTATGGTCACTGTTGCATTGATCTAGTTCCATTAGTTAGTTATTGTTTTGGTCTTTATAAAACACCATAGTAACACAATGAAAGAGGAAAACATTGGTTATACAGGAACATTTATACAGAGGTGTAATGTTTTTGTGTAACGTATAAAAGAGTGCAGCCAAAAGAGACCGAATGCTATGAGCTGGAGAATAATTGTGATACCTTATAAGAGCAGATTAAGAGACTATTAGAGGTCGGTGCATCTCTAGTAGTAACTTTGCAACATATTTCATACATTTTATGTTTTCATCTTAATGTTTTGCCAGCAAGTGCCCAAATAAATCAAACCTATTTGAATTTAAATACAGAGTTTTCCACTTCCATTTGCTCTTTAACTAAACAGGCTGCACCAGTCATGTGTTAATTCTTAAATATAGAGTAACAGAATAGATCTGTGGTGCAGTTGTTCCTGCCTCGCAGCAGTCCTGGTTGAAGCTCCTGGTCATCTGGTAGCATGCTCTCTCTCTCTGTGGCTGTTTGGATTTCCTCTGGGTACTCTGGCTTCCTCCCACAGTCCAAAGGCAGGCTTGTTGGGCTAATTAGCAACTCTAAATTGGCTGTAGGTGTGAACGTGAGAGCGTGTGGCTGTCTGTCTCCCTGTGATGGGCTGGCGACCTCTCGTGCTGTTGTTACAAAGATTCCATTCACACTGTAGAAAAATGCATATTTCTGTTGAGACAGACACGATTATTCTACCAGACGGGCTACAGAAGGATGTTTTTTTTATTACCCGTAGCAAGAACTAATTCGGTTGAAAGAACAGTTTTGTGTCAGGCTGTGAAGAGGTGAAATTTACTGCCAGACGGGTGACACAGAAAGAAACCAGTAGAATTGGATTTAAAAAGCTATTAAAAAACTACATTTTTGCAATGGTGTCTGACCACATGGAGGAAATGATAAAAAAGCCTGGGGATATTGGCTGTGCACTTAAATGATGGATTGTTCATGCTGACATGATGTTATGATTTTATGTTTTTTACTTTGTTTTATTTGTGTGCGTGGTGGAGTTTTGTAAAGATATTTTATGTCTCTTTGTAAGTTGTTTATAGTGAATTGTCACAGTGTTAGTTTTTTTTTTTTCCTGTGGAAAAGAACAGCTGCTGCATTGATGTGGCTAATAGGGATCCTAATAAATGAAACTAAATTAAACCCTGTGACAGCTGTGATAGGCCACAGCCCTCTGGCTCCACCCATCCGGAGATGGATGAAAGGAGTATATACAAGTCATTAAGTTGTGACTGAAAAATATTAGTCAGATAAATATAAAAATGTTCTAATCCAATCTAATGTTTGCTAACATTAGCAGCTATAAGCTAGTTGTCATACAAGATAAAGTAAAGCGTTTAGCTATGGTAAATTTGTATTTATATTACCACTATTTACTTCGATACTACTATATTATACTACTACTATTTATTTATATTAATATTTATGTTATATACTATTTATTTATATTATTACTGATACTACTACTATTGCTATTACTTCAACTAATGTAAGGGAAGAATTTCCCAAATATGGGGCAAATACCATCCTTAAATTACCAAAACTCACAAGCAAGGTTTGCAACCAAAGGACACTTTGCGCTTTTTAGAGTTCTAAATTTAGGCCCCTCTAAATTTAAGTGAAACTCTCCTTTCTGTTGGTCTAAAGAACTTTAACTACACATTTACCCCTGGGATATCTAATTATAAGAAGAAGTGCAATTTTAACAATCTGTCAGCACGACTCTTTGGGCTTAAATTGTAGGAAATTAATGTATAAAATTAAAGAAAATGTTCTGTTAGCTCGTTGCTCAGATTATCGTGTAATTATAAAACATAACGTTTTTTTTAATTCAAAGAAAATTTTTCTCTGTGGATTCATTAAAAAAAACCCAAGATTAATTTCTATAGTCGATAATGAAAAACAGGAATTTTCCTGTCATGTAAGTGTTTGTTTATTACTTAATTACTTTGGAGTACTCTCAGTGGTCATGTGGGAAGCCTTTATCAGTAAAAAATAATTTGTATCAGTTTTTGTCCTCCTTCACATTTTCCATGGGTTTCCATGGGGACAAGATTGGAGTTGTTGTTGGGCCGATTATGGCCGCCCAGGACTTCCCTGCTCACCCTTGCTTTGCACTGTCTAGAGCAGCGGTCCCCAACCACAGGCCCGGTCCATGAGTTGTTTGGTACCGGGCCGTGAGAGTTGAGGCTCGGGTGTGAAATTTATGGTTTTCAGGGTTTTTATCGTTATTTTTGTTATCGTTTTTATCGTTAACTCGGTTTCCCTGGGTCTTTTCCCATGTGTTATAAATAAATCTTCTTTTTTTTTTGGTACCGGCACTGGTTTTATTTTGTTGTATTTACCCGCGACACCTTAAAGGCCGGTCCGTGAAAATATTGTCGGACATAAACTGGTCCGTGGCACAAAAAAGGTTGGGGACGGCTGATCTAGAGTACAAAGCAGAATCTGGTTTTAACAATGATCTGTCCAAAAAAGAAAAGGGGTGAGGTTTTGAGAACAACCAAAGTTAACCTTACTAAACTTAAACTTTGTATATGCACATGGAAAAGATGTATATATTTATTCACAACCAATGCTATGCAAGTTTGCATTCTTTTTTTAGATTTTTGAGGTGAATAGTTTTCTCTTTAAAGATTACTTTTCAGACAATACTGTCTGTTTTTACAGCCACTGTATGTCAGATACAAACCAGAGACCCTGGAAATGAACGGCTGGAGACTGCACCAAGTCCCACAAGGGCTGTTTCATATTTCTCTAAACAAAAACTATTGCCATCCCAAGAATTTCAAATAGGTTGTAATCATCTCAAAAACTAATGAAAACCATATTACTGAATTATCGCCCAGCCATAATATAAGTATGCAAACGGAAAGTAGACTGGTGCCTGCCGTCTTTCAATGATCAGTAAAGTATTCCAACAAAACCAACATTAGGAAGTCACACTCATTCTTTTCTTGAAAACAAACTGAGTCGGGCAGTCATCTGGCAAGATTTTGCAATATGTCTCTGTTTTCAGTTATTATTTAGACAACTTTGTGGTGGCCTGACCCAGTTGAATCGCTTATTAGTTGCAGACTGAAAGGCACAGGCTTGGGACAGTAAATCCTTCCTGTGAGATGAAATTGAGTATCTCCCAGCAGGGGTTACACAGTGACCCTGTCTGGGCCTCAAGGGTTTGCTTTGGTACAGCTGGACCTCGGGTACCTTAGGAATGTGGCTCAGACATAGTTAGCGCTAAACAGACAGCACCCTGAGGTGTTCAGCCTACATACTGTAACTCTTGAAGACCGTTTTGATGTTGCTGTATCAGCTGGAGCCTTTGCCAAAGGTTTACCTAATGAAGTAGCACAGATTCACAAGGGTGCTGATAATGTCAAAACAGCCAATCTTTGGGGTCAGTTCCTTCACTCGTACATAATGGCACCAGGAAGGTGGCTCAGACACAGGAGAATGGTGGGAACAATGAACATGCTGACTTCCTTTCTGTCTGCCAAGGACCAAAGAAACAGAGATAACAGTGCTGAGGAAAAGCCTAATCTGTCCTTCTATAGCACTTCCAACACTGTAGTACAAGGCTGTACTGTAAACATGCTGTAATTTATATGCTCTTAACTAGAGGGTTATCAAAAGCAATTTTTTTAGATGTTATTTCGCTATAAATATCTACTTTCTGCATGACGTAAGTAAGGTTCCTATATGAGTTAATGCAAGAGTGAGACTAACACTGACTGGTTGGGGCTCTGTGTAGTCTTATATATTAATGGAGCAAGGTGACGGGGGAGTCTACCAAGGTCCACCAGGCTAATTATCCAGTCTCTGACTAATCCTTAATGATTAAAAAAAGGCTAAAACTAACACTGAAAATCATAAAAACTAAACTAAAACAAGAAAATCCTGTCTGGAAACAACCTGAAAATAAAATGAATTGAAAACAAAAAGTCAAAATGAAATAAAACATTTAAAAAAAACCTACTATTTAAGATGCACTAGACTTTTCTCACAAAGAAACACTTAAACCTAAAGCTTTACTGCACATGGGAGGTTTGTATATGGACACTGATCCTGTGGCAGGTTACATGTCAGATAGATGCATTGTGTCAGCACAATATGACTCACTTCACACCTTTCTATCTTTAGGCTATCTGTGTAATGCACTAGTCATACGCTCCAATATACTGTATAAAGCAATAAAAACTAGCAATCCCCCTTTTTGTGGGTCGAATGCCGTGTCGGGGTCAGATTTGCAGTCTAAACAGCTTCACTCCTGTCTCCAACAAGCTCTCCCAGGGGCAAAAGATCCCTCACACTTCATCTATAAACTAACTTTGCATACTGTTGGCCCATTTCCTTGTGTTTACTCAGCCAGATATATAGTGTTTCCCTGTTGATTTTTGCCAGATTCTGCAGAGAGGTGTCCATATGTGTCGCTGACTTAGGGGCATTTTTACAACAAAGATGACATTTAAGTTGTTAGCCTCCTTTTATTACCCTCTCAAACATCACATCTGTTTTTTAAAGCAAGATATTTGACTACTGTCTTATTAAAGGAAATACTAATGCACAGAAATTCACTGCCTCAACAAGTATCTGCACCTTTTTCACTGTCCTAAATTAGGACACAAAGCAGCTGCCTGCAGTTATTCAAGGACATTTTTAACAAGCCTATAGCGGTTGCAATAAGAAATATCATTGGTTTGCATTTAATCCTTGTTGGAAATAGTTTAGTAAAGATAGAACACAGTGAGGAACAGAATGCCAATGCTATTCTGCCCAGATTTTCTCCATCAGCTGTCTTCACTCCCCTCCCTTCCATTCTACCACTCCACGAGCCAGGAAATCTGAGCGAAAAAGCACAGAACAAGGCTCCAAAAGAAAAACAAGTGAAAGCAGTTTACTGAAGAAGAAGGAGGAGGAGGAGGAGGGGGAAGTCAGGTCAGTGAGGAGATCTCTCCATCTCATAACTCTTCTCTGATTACGACTCGATCTTCTCTTTCTCTGCTGAGAGGGAGGAAGTGCTGGCCCTTCTGTTTTAAATGTGCTTGCCATTTTCTTCAACAGGGATCACGTTTTTCAGGTCTACTACAGGAGCATGTTTGACAGGAGTTGGGAAAAATGCCACCTGGAAGAAACACATGCTCGCTTCCTGTAAGATTTTGGCTCGCGAGCGATGTTTTCACTATGATCCACCTGGGTATTTGGGCTTTTATGTGGCAATATGACCGCAGTTGTGGAACAGCTGAACTGACACATTGGACTTCCCCTCCCCTCATTTCACTCTGTGGTTTGTTTCGTTACGTAAGCAGGGAAGCGTCAGTTGTGGCCGAAGCTCCAGTGTTACAAAAATGAGAGGAACATTGCTGTGGAGACTTTTCCACCCTCAGGGAGTCTTTCTTTTATTAATTGTGTTTTATGTAACTACGTAACATCACAAATGCAAAAACAACTAAAAATCTTCTTTATCTGAAGCATTTGGGTCTAGAAATGTCACTGTCATAGGAGCAAACATATTAGTTCAGAACTTCGGCCTGCGTGATGATCTGTACAGCCTTAGGCTTAAAACAGAGCAACTGATGAAAACATGTTAATGGGAGACTGCTGAAAATATTGTACAAACTTATTGGAAGTTTGATACTACAAGGCCAGAAAATCGCTTTGCAAAGTCATTTTTCAGTGTTTGCAAAATAATTACATTTACCAGAAACATGCTAGCTAGTAACAGTTAAACTCTTAGTAAAGTGTTTACTGAGGTCACAGAGCAATCTGTAGTGTGCAACCATGGACTGCATAAAACATGGATGAAGCATCCAAGTTGGAAAAATGAAACCAATGTGCATTAAAGTACCTTCAAACTGCATCTTTGACAGCCACAAGATGGCACGAATTGTGGCTCCAAAAAGACTTTCAGTTCAGTAGAAGAGTATAAATTGACCTCTGTAAAAACTTTCCAGTAGTTTTTCCTCATTTTGGGTCATGAATAATTAGGCCTGTCTTCTAAATCACTCAAACAAGGATTATCCGTGGTATGCTCATTGGCTAATTTGTAATTTGAAAAGCTTTTAGCGAATGAGCAAGCGGTTTCAGAGTCAGACCTGCCCCTCCTCGTCACATCCATTTTTTTTTTCAAACTGAGATGGCGACAGAAACTATAGAAAGCCTGGGAGTTGCCATTTTTGTGTAGCAATCAATGGTAAACTGTCAAACAGAGAAGTAGAGTAGAGGTCATAGTATTCAGTACAAAAGATGTGCATATCTGGGCCATCAGGTGGGCATGACAAAGAAACACCATTCCTTCTGATTCAGGGAGTAATAGAAAGTAACTCAAGCTAATCATCTTCATGTAGCTTCATATTTGGGACATAGACAAAAGAGAGATGTTAATCCTGTCATCCAGTACTGTTCCCAGAAGTATTTTGTGGTAAAATAAATTGTGTTTTTATTATTTTTTTTCTCCTTAAATGCACTTGTCAGCTTTTTTCCATGCGGTGGGTATCCAGGACTTTGATGTGAAACAACCTCTTTCAGAAGTTCAACCAAGCCCTTTTTTGTCAGGAGTTTATAACCAAAGAGTCCAGGCACTTCCCTTGTTCTATTGCTTTAACCACATGACATCATTACATTTGCTCCTCATCACAACCAAATCAAACGCTTGGCCGAGCATTCACTTTTCCATTTCTGTCTGATGTGTTCTGTGTAGCCACGTTACCCTCCTCGGTCATTTGACATGACTTATTGTCACTTTGCACTCTAACCCCACTCACACACTCTGCCAAAACGGAGAAACTGTCCAGAAAAGAGAAATCATGCACATGACTCCCCAAATTCGGTCACCCCAACCTTGACATCCCGATTTGACGACCTTTAAAAAATAAAAAAATGACATCATCTTGAATTTCTGTTATTTGCCAAAAGCCAGATCAGCTTTGAATTGAGCCAAATCACTCGTGGACTGCAGACTTTCATCTGCATTCTGGAAAATTTTCGCTGTGGACGAACGGGCAAACACAAGTGCTAATTTTTGAAGAAGTGAGTTCGCGTTCGAATCTGGCTGTAGAATATCTGAGCGTCTGCTGTCCTCCTCAGCTGAGGATTTATAAAGTGACGAGAGCAGGGTATGGAAACGTTTGAGGGGCTTTAATAGGTGGAAAAACTCCCTTGAGGAAATTAGTCGCATTGTGGGGAAAAACGTGTTATAGTTCTTGGCATATGTCCTTGCCAAATCTGTTGCAGCAAAATCTTCAAAAAAAAAGAAAAAAAAAAAGAAAAGAAAGAATCTCAAGACTGAGTGAGTGTGAGAATAGCTGCCGTCCAGAAGCATAGGTGGGTTGGGGGTTGTGCCGAGTGAAGGAGTCTATTTCCTGTCCGAGTGTGCCAGCAGCCCTATTGTCTTTCAGGTTGCGCAGTGACGTAAGACCTTCCTGTAGTGAAGGCTTTGCTGATAGCCCAGCCGCCACACTGTACAGTAATATCAACTTCCATGTATTCAATAAAATCTGAGACAGACCCAGGTGTTTTTCATCCGAACAGTCCTCTCTCTCAGTTGGATGTTTCCTTTTTAAAAGAAAAAAAACTTGAGCACATGACCCTTCAGTGCTGATAAATCAATAGCATTTTTTTTTCAGTCAAATCTCTGCTGCCTGGTTGTTTTTTATTAGCTGATACTTCTTCTTCGCATGTTACTCCTCTTGAATTAATTTGGATTTGATTTCCCGACTTATGGGTAGAAAATGAGCTTCTTTTTATTCCCTCACACTTCTGGCAGGGAGGAGCCCAGTGAAAGCTTACAGAGCAGGAGCATGTCACACGGCTAATGTCACTGAGGTAATGCATTGGTCTGTTCTGCCAGATGCAGCAGTAATAATCCTGCGAGCCCCAGACAGGGTCTTAGCAGAGCTTCACGGCGCTGCAAGATCCTGAGTAGAATCCCTATAGCTTTAGTTTATGACCAGACTGCGTCAAAGTCTGGATTGACCCTGCCTGTGCACTTGTCTTTGTCTCTGGTAAAGTCTGCAGGCTCTTTTGCCAATTTGTCTTCCCTCTTTCTTTCCCCACTGCTCCTACTTTTTTTTTGGAAGCCTTCAGCTGATTTCCTCGAATCTGTTTTTGTGTGCTACTTTAAAGCAAAATATTAATCAGCATTTTGTTATTAAGTCAACCTCACTCCAAATAGCCAGCTGCGTCTCTTCATCATCCAGGCACGGTGTCTTTTCAGTGATCATTCTGATTGATTTACATTAAAGTTCTGGTATCAAAGCACAGTCCAGATGTGCTTTAGAAGTGAAGCTGAGCTGACGTTAATGGGATCCTGCTGCGGCACTGCCATGGATCAGCACAGATTCGGGTATTTGTGGCAAATGATTTCAGCCAAGTATGCCTTGCTGTGGCTATATGTGCATTCAAAATGCATGAGTTTCTCTTTCATTTCATTACTGTGCAGTTGTTCGTTGTCCAGGGTAAAGACCAGATGTTCCACTGTTCTCTGATTTCTTAAACTAAATTGAATCTTCCACCATCTGCACTTGCAGTGACTTCAAGAGAACTTTAACAGCTGCATGGTATTTGTTCTGCTAATGATAGGCTTGCAATGATACAGAGATATAAAACACGACACCACTGGTTAACTCGTAAAGCTGCAACTGCAAGTTACAGGAAAGTTTATTCTTGCAGGTTGCAAGTAAACCTTCTGCCCGAGATCCACATTTTCTAGAGACCTTCTGCTGTTTCAGATGGACCTTATTACAGGAAAGTTTTCCTTGTTGTCATAGTGAAGAATATTTTGACATGTGAGCTCAGTAGCTGTTATAATTTTCTCCATAACACTTTTAGGACTTCTCATCCATGTTGGCTTATGCATAAAGCTCATTCTTGACCTCTTTGAAAGGAAGATTACAAAACAGTTCCATCTTATGGTCCACTAATGAGTGTGTTGAAAGCTCCAGGCTGGCTTCAGGGGAACTATAAGCTGTGATTGTTTTGTCAGAATACTCTTTCTGAGTTTAGAATTTGTGTCCAGATAAATGTTACTTTTAGGAGACGGTTAAGTTGACTGTGATGGTGTGTCTTTTACCTAAAGATTTAAGGACTTAGGCTCAATATTATACCCTCCAGTCTTGACTGTGTACAGTACTTATCTCATAGATATTTATTATTTTAAATTTGCTTTGCCTTTATTACATTATTCTTCAAACTTTATATACTTCATATGTTTATACTATATTTTTAATACCGATATTGATACAGAGGGTTGAAATAATAGACACACTAAATTCACAGATTTCATAAACACTGGTTACGTGTACAGTCCTTCACAAATTTATTAGGCCTTCACCCAGTGTAAGGTTTATGACATAGCTGTTCTAAATTAAGTATTGGTAATTACCAAAATCATTTTTTATGTTTCTCTAATGGTTAATGTCTGCACAGGCGCTTTAATCTAAATCATATTTTTTAATACTAAAATTTAATTATTAGTGTGATTATTTTCAGATTTACTGTTATAAAAAAGCGGGAAAAATATTAGATGCTAAATTACAATTATTTAGTAGAACTTAGAATTTAGTGGTTGAATGTTTGATACTAATGTCTAACCTGTATTTATGACAGGTGTGCTGTTTAGCATTTGTTAAGCACTGTAGTTATTTATGAGTCCTTACTAAGATATTATGGGAAAACAATCTTATGACAACAAGTCGTGGATTAGTTATTTACACTCTGCCTGAGTTTGCTTGGATCAGCTAGTTGTTGTGTTTGTTGTGTTCCAAAGACATAGGGCCAATCCAGTCTTTAAGTCTGACGTCATTAGCCATTTCCGGGTCCAAACTCCGCTTCAGGTCCCAAAGTCAAACGAACACTGCGGCATCACTGAGAGTTACAAACTGTCTAAATTCTTTCATCTTTAATAAAATGATCAGTGTTGCTGCTTTACCAGGTGTAACAATTAACTTTAAAATCCAGGCATCCATGAAAACAGAATTTATTAAATTTAACGGAGTTAGAAGTTAGCAGGAA
>VUQG01029718.1:0-12316 GCA_015106755.1 Etia nguti | reverse complement strand
AGTCCAACTTCAGTAACCCTACAAGCGTCACTGCTGTTTAGTTTTCTGTCTTCATTTATGTTGGAAGTGATAGCAGAGCTGTACGTTTTAATTTTTCAGAAATCTCTCAGTCAGAACATGGTATATCATGTTTAGGTGGAAACTAGCGAGCTAACTTCCTGCTAACTTCTAACTCCGTTAAATGTAATAAATTCTGTTTTCATGGATGCCTGGATGTTAAACTTAATTGTTACACCTGGTAAAGCAGCAACACGGATCATTTTATTAAAGATGAAAGAATTTAGACAGTTTTTAACTCTCAGTGATGCCGCAGTGTTCGTTTGACTTTGGGACCTGAAGGGACGGAGTTTTGGACCCAGATTACTCCGCGAGGCTCCTGACTACGGTAGCCGTAATGCTCCAACAATCCATCAAGCAGTGCGGCTTCGTAGCTTACCAAAGTCGTACCAAAACATTTTTGACAGATTTTTGAGCGCCGTGTACCAGAATTCATACATAAGGCGCACCCGGTTATAAGGCGCACTGTCGATTTTTGAGAAAATTAAAGGATTTTAAGTGAGCCTTATAGTGCGGAAAATACGGTACTTGGATTTCAACTTAAAAAGAAAAAAGTGTGCTGAATTTACAAAAAGCCTATGCTAGTGGCTGACCCGGTTTATAATATTTAAACTTGCTCTAGTTCTGCATTTACATCTCAATAAAAATAGATGTCAGCGGGGCTCCTGTGCTGCTCTGTTCAGGTCCAACAACTGCTAAAGCTAAACTAAAACAGCTAATAAATGCAGAACAGCAGCAACTCTTCCTGAAATGACTGTAACAAGGAAAGAAGTCTGGAATATACTCACTGGCTACTTTTTTGATAGAGCTTGCTCCCCCGTTTTGTTTAGAACTGTTTTAATCCGTCACATCAGAGATCCAGCAAGGCTGGAAACATTCATCACAGATTCTTGTCTATGCTGACATGCCAGCATCATACAGTTGCTGCAGATTTGTCTCCTGGAATCTCGTGTTTCACCACATCTGAAAGGTCCTTAATTGGTTGGAGTACAGCGAACTCATTGTCCTGTTCAAGCTGTTTCAAATGATTTGATCTTGTGGCATGTTGTGTTATCCTGCTGAAAGCAGCCATTAGAACATGTATACACTGTGTTCATAAAGAGATGATAAAGGGTCAGGAACAATCCTTAGTTTTGTAGTTTTTTAGCAACTTACTTAGTTGGTGCTATGGGGGCCTAATGTGAGCAAAGAAAACATCCACACCACCACCCACACCACTACACCACCAGCCTGAAATGTTGATATAAGCAAGGATGGATCTGTGCAAGGATGGATCTGTGCAAGGATGGATATGTGAATTTGGCTTTTTTAAGCCAAATTCTTGCGAGTGACAGGTGTGGCACCTCATGCGGTCTTCTGCCGCAGTAGTCCACCTGCTTCAAGGTTCCACATGTTGTGCCATCAAAGATGCTCTTCTGCATACAGCAGTCGTAGCTACAGAAGTCTAAGTCAGCCTAACTTAGCCATGCCATAGCTTCCCTACACTTTAAATCTAACACAGAATTTAAATCAATATATACTCTTTATTTTCAGCTTTGGTCCCCTCTGGCATCTTGTCATCAAAGCTATTGTGTCATTAGCAAAGCGGTTGAGCAGGATAAAGGCACTGTGAGCAAGCAAGGTCAATGACTGTCAGTTAGCTTGCTCACTAACAGGACTAGAAGTCATATTTGTGAGGTTAAGTCATGTCTCTTTTGTCATTTTTACCGCACAAAGTCTCTAAATAAAACACATTTAATGACACTAGGGTTTAAATTTTAAGGTTTGGAAAGCAGAACTTAAATTCTTTGAAAAGCACTGTCTCATTTCTATTTGAGAGCTGGAGTTAAAACTGTAATTGTATTCTGAAGATTTCAGCTATAAAAACGAGTGACTGGTTTAAACTGTGGCGGGATGCTTTTCTTCAGACATAAGGGAGTCTATTTTATGGGAAAAGTCTTTACTTGACAGTGATTGATATTTTTAAGGAGAGAGTATGACAAAACAAGTTTCCATCTTCGAAAAGAAAAAACCTCGGTGGCCGTCAGCGTCTCGGAGCTGTCCGATGTGGAAATGTTGGTCTGAAACTTCAGCTCCACCATTCAGCCTTTTGTTCCCAGCAGTCTGTAAAAGGCATCCAGTGTGGTAAAGATGTTAAGAAGTCACATGCAAAAAAAAGCTAATTATACGGTGGGTGATTTTACCAGTCTAGGTCCTTCTTTGGGAACACACAGGCTCCCCTCGAGTTACAGTAAAAGTGGCAGACGGTCGGAGGTGGCACATGGTAGAAATACTTCAGGGAAACCCACCCGCCAACCTCACCGCCCCCTCCGCATAGCTGTATGCAAAGCTTGTGTGAGTCAGCCGGGACTGTTCCTCAGGTTGGTGTCTGAGGTGAATCATGCCTTCCTAACTTCAAAACAAATCCATGTGACATGTTGAACGCTTCCATCTGTGACTGGAGAGCAGGACTGTATCCAGTGGAAACATATTCATTCGTCCCAGCAAAGTGACAAATTCGAACTGGCAAAACAATCGCAGGATTAATCACAAATAAAGGCCGGCAATTCTAAAGGCAAGTTTTCAGCTTTCAGAATCAACACAACACAAAAAAATGCTAAAATGCTAAGCTGTATAAAATCATTTTAAAGTTTGCTGTGGGCCTAAAATCACACAGAGTCATTTCATCCATCGCTAATGCAAAAAGTATTTATTATAGCAGCAGTAAGTCAACTTCTATAGTCAACCAACCAACAGTTGTCTTCTGCGCCACAGTGAATTACTTGTGGTCTGTCAGTATGACACACAAACACACACAGACACACATTACACAATGAAAACCTTGCAGAGAGGAGTTCAGTTGCTTGAGTTGCGGCAGGAGTTAAACCTCTCACTAGGGGCTCATGCATTATAAAGGAAAACACATGGTGCATCCATCCTGCATTTATGATCTCTTAATTTTTATTATGGCCACTCAAAGCTGCCACATGAAGGAGAAGACATGAGGCCCGATGGTTTAGGCAGACGACGAGAGCAGGGGGGACCCCGACCCAGAATCCTTTTCAAGAGTCTGACCGCACCGAGACCAAAGACAGCTCGCCCACATCAAAACTCTGCCTGGGGACTAAGTGAGCCTCAAGAGGCCAGTAATGTTTATCACGCAGGTCCCTCCTAAGTTACTGACTGAATTCATACACCTGACAGGAATGGAACCCTTTGAAACTGCTCCGTGTAAACCTGTGTGTTTTAAATAAAAAGAGGAGGGTAAATTTGCTTTGGAGCAATATTAAGTGGATAGGTGGCAGATGGAAATAAACATTTATTAGACCAGAACCCCGCGGGGACGACATAAGATGCTTTAAACGACGATGGTGGGTACAAGTCTAGATTTTAAACATCTGGTAAGACTAGGGGTTGAAGCCAAATGCATACAATTTCGAGAATCAAGGGTTAGTATTTATATTAATATATTATATATTGAAGAGCAGCATCTAATAACTGAATTAGAGCTCGTACTCAGTTTGAGTGATGAGCTTTATTGTCACTTTAAGATATTTGTTATTGCCCTCTGAAAGTATTTCAGGGGTGCAGAAGTTGTACTTGATCTTTGTTTAGTCAACATTTTTCAATGAGTTGTGTCTCTACTTTAAAACTCTTTTGTTTGCAAGTAGAGATAAACGGTTCAGCACACAGTGTTAGGCTGTGAAATGTAATTTTTAGGTGTTAAACAAGTCAGAAAGTGTTAATTTACTTAAGAGGTGCTAGTACAAAGAATTTTGTTATTTTTGGATAAAGACAGCCTAGCTGTTTACCACTGTAACCAGCCTCTTTGCTAAGTTAAGCTAACCTACTGGTTTTAGCTACATATTTAAAGTGGACAAACAGAAAATTACTAAAATATTAGACTGTTCATATCTGATTCTGCTGTTCCAAATAATGTCAATAGGTCCTTATCTGGTATAATTTCTTAGTGAAACTGTCCCTGTTTGTTACAATTACTTTTTACAATGAGGACTTTCAAAGTTAAACTCCTAATTTGTATCTAAGACCTCCTAAAATTTGTTTCAAGTACTTGGAACAGCAGTCAGCCATTTTCCTCACTCAGACCATAAACCTTCAAAACAAATTTTACACATGCCCCCAAACCAAGAGTGACATAATCATGACACATGCAGTAGTTCCAGGATCCATCACTAGAGCAGACTTCAAAAAGTTGTCATAGCAACTTCCTGGACAAACATCCGCCCAAAACTGTGGCAGATGTCCATTGTGTTAAAGTGTGTACAGTAAAAGCCATTTAATGCAGCGTGGTAATTATTGTTGTGGAATTTAAACTCATCTGGCTTCCATTAGGGTCTGTCCTGGTGTATTTACATGAGGGAGGCAGCTGTCTGGAAAACAATCCCGAGGATAGAAGTTTCCGGGGTGGATGCTTCCTAGCACTAAAGTGCTGATGGAGTAGTGATGGAAATGGCCGGTGGCGTCTTCTGGTGGTCAAGCCACCTGCTTTGTCATCATAGACAGGAAGAAATGTTTGCTGCTGGGCTCTTTCTCAAGATAAAGGCCTTCAACTCCATGCAATGATGTTATGAAATATTTAGAGCTGACAGAGTAGTCCTTTAGATAAAAAGATATATTTGATCCCACATTTGTAGCAATCAATGGGAAGCCACAAAAACTGTAAGAATTAATGCACTCATTTGTTTCAAATTGAATCTGAAGAATCTAAGTTACTATTACACTGATAGGCAATGAGGTTCACTTCTGTCCGATGAGATCTCAAGTGGAAAAAAAAAAATCACGCTGGATATCTATACTGATATGAACTGGATCTACGAAAGGATGCCACATCATTTGATGGAAAAGAAAAGGATCAACCTACAGTGGGCTGAATTCAAAGACACCCCGAAAATCAAAAATGCGGCACACTAGTCCAATTTGCTAAAATGTCATTGCAGCAACTCAAAATAGTGAGCAGTAATTTTTATGGCCCCCATGTGCTTGTATGCATGTTTCTTGGGATGGGATGACAGATGGCATCCTGTGAGATTTCCTCGCACATCTGGAACAGGGCATCACCGGTAAATGGTAAATGGAATGGTTATAGCACTTTTGTACTCTAAATGAGCAGTCAAAGCACTTTATGCAACTTGCCTCATACACCCATTCACACAAGCACTTTGTTAATGCAGCTAGCTAAAATTCACACACAATTATACTCCAATGGACATATGAGAGCAACTGGGGGTTAGTATCTTGCCCAAGGATATTTGGCATGCAGACTGGAGGAGACAGGGATCCGATTAGTAGCTGACCTGCTCTACCAACTGAGCTAAAGTCACTCCAAGGTACAACTTAGGTACAACCTGGTGATGATGGATGGAGCAAAACATAATGTCTCAGTAGTGTTTCTATTGGATTTAACTTGACTTGTTTAACTTGATGAACTTTTAGAAACTTATAAATGTTGGAAAGTATTTTAGAAAAGAAAAAGGGGAAAATCAAACAAACTCTAACTGTTGTTTGCAGTGTGTCCCTTAAAACCTCTTCTTTTGGATGGCTCAGTCTTTCTGTGGTTAGTCATGAACCATACCCTGGTGAGACCAGAGGGTGTCGGTTTTGTTGTCCATAGCTGTACAAGTCATCCCACATTTAGTTTTATGACTGGAATCCCCCCTTAATCCAGACCGGAGACTCTACACAAACATTTATGCACAGCATGGAAACACAGTCCCATTATGCAAGTATTTTTTCTAACTGTTAAGATATTCACAAAGGTGTTTAGATAGCTTGCAATAACAGTGTTTTGATTAAACTGGCAGAGAGGATCTCTACCCGTTATCTTAGTCATCTCACAAACACTCAACCTTCTGGTGCGTTTGCTCATCTCGGTTCTACCACAGTTGTTCATTACGTTTGACGCAGGTTCATTTCAATGCTTCTATCAGATTATCTAAGATTAGAAGGTTAGGGTATGCTACACAAAATTATATTTCCTCAACGCATAGTTAATATCTGACCTGAATGTGAATGCGCATTTAAATGCAACATTTAAGAAAGAATTATCATGTTATTGTTAATAGTTTTCATCATTTGTAGACATCGAGTTCGTGATAAACTGTTGCATGAAGATTAAAGGCGTTACAAGGGACAAAAGAGTCTGTATTGAAAAGTTACCCAATAACTTTTTTTTGTGGTTTTGTGGCTAATGAAACTGAGATTCAGCTTCCTTAAGAAATTAAAAAAACAAACTGATTGACTGTTTGGTGATTTCCCAGATTTTTTCTTTACTTTTCAAATCTGGAAACAAACAAAAAAAGGACACCAACAACACTTATCTGAATTCCTGCCTAATTTACTGCTAAGCAAAAACTTTTGATAGCGAAAAAGCTAAAAAGCTAAATGACATGAAAATAAAAATCATGGCCATCAGCTACAGTGGTGTGAAAAAGTGTTTGCCCCCTCACTGATTTCCTATTTTTTGCATGTTTGTCACAGTTAAATTTTTCAGATCATCGAACAAATTTAAATATCAGACAAAGAAAACACAAGTAAACACAAAATGCAGTATCTAAATGAAAGTGTTTATTATTAAGGGGGAAAAAATCCAAACCTAGAAGGGCCCTGTGTGAAAAATTGATTGCCCCCTAAACCTAATAACTGGTTGAGCAACAACTGCAATCAAGCATTTGCGATAACTGGCAATGAGTCTTTTACTTCACTGTGGAGGAATTTTGGCCCACTCACCTTTGCAGAATTGTTGTAATTCAGCCACACTGGAGAGATTTCTAGCATGAACCGCCTTTTAAAGGTCATGCCACAGCATCTCAATTGGATTCAGGTCAGGACTTTTACTAGGCCACTCCAAAGTCTTCATTTTGTTTTTCTAAAGCCATTGAGAGGTGGACCTGCCGGTGTGTGTTTTGGATCATTGTCCCGCTGCAGAACCCAAATGTGCTTCAGCTTGAGGTCACAAACAGATTAACGATCATTCTCATCAGGATGTTTTGGTAGGCACCAGAATTCATGGTTCCATTTACCACAGTAAGTCTTCCAGGTCCCGAGGCAGCAAAAACAGCCCTACACGATCACACTACCGCCACCATATTTTACTGTTGGTATGATGTTACTTTTGTGTGTGTGTGTGTGTTCTATTGTGTTACTTTTACGCCAGATGTAATAGGACACTTACATTCCAAAAAGTTCAACTTTTGTCTCGTTAGTCCACAGAGTATTTTTTCAAAAGTCTTGGGGATCATCAAGATGTTTTCGTAGTTCTTTAATGTTGTTCTGGGTTCTTTTGTGACCTCCTGGATGGGTCATCGATGTGCTCCAGTAATTTTGGTCGGCTGGTCACTCCTGGGAAGCTTCAACACTGTTCCAAGTTTTCTCGATTTGTGGATAACAGTTCAATGTGGTTCAATGGAGTCCCAAAGCCTTGGATATGGCTTTGTAAGCCTTTCCAGAATGACAGATGTCAGTAACTTTGTTTCTCAGTGGTTCCTTTGGATCATAGTATGATGTGTTGCTTTTTGAGATATTTAGCCTGCTTCACTTTGTCAGACAGCTTCTATTTAAGTGATTTCTTGGTTCAACAGAGCTGCCAATAATCAGACCTGATTGTGTTTAGTGAAACTGAACTCAGCTTTCCAAAAAATGTGATTAATCACAATTACTTTTTCACACCGGACCGGGTAGGTTTGGATAACTTTTCTCCTTCAATCAATGAAATCCTCGTTTAAAAACTGCATTTTGTATTTACTCGGGTTATCTTTGTCTAATGTTAAAATTTTTTTGATGATCTGAAACATCCAAGTGTGACAAATATGCAAAACACTAGGAAATCAGGAAGGGGGCAAACACTTTTTCACACCACTGTAGTTGATTATCATCAAATGTATTCTGGTTCAAATCCAAATTTGCACTTATAATTCCTGAACGTTTTCTATGACTGAAATGTATTTAGGAGACTAACAGCTTGATTGCTTTCAAATGTAGATAAATTCCAGCTCTTTTATCAGTACTGCTGCAGTGTTTTGCAGAGTACCGCCCTTTCCCGCTGCTTGCACAGCTGGTATGAATACAGATTAGCTTTGCCACATCCAGCTGTTCCAAACCATCTTCCTCCTTGATGTTCTCCTTCTCTCCTCCCTGTGTATCATGTCTTAATTAAAAACAGTAGCAGTGCTGACATTTGGGCCGAGCCCTGGTATGCACGCTGCACATGGCTGCCTTCCCTCCTCCACTGTCCAAAAAGTTGCTTATTCCTCCTGTCAAATACCCCTTACTTTAACACTTAAATGTGTACAAATGGATCAGTTCTACACAAAAATGGACTTTTCAATGAGGGAATGATGGGAGAAACTATCCATTGAGGCCCTTAGCTGTTTTTATGTACCAGGCTGTTAACATGGGAGTATATGGGGGCTGACCATAGACTTTACATAAAAGATGGACAAAGCCACCGTGAAATTACCCATTGGTTTTGGCTTCGCCATGTTGGTTTTTTTATAGCCAGAAGTAGAAGTAGCAGAAGACAGTATTTGAATGAGAGGGTGCTAAATTGTCAGCTACCACTGGCAAGTTTGGTAATCAGATTACATCTGTAAGCTGCACAGGTATTATAGACAGAGACACATTAATAAAATCCCTAAGACAGAAGACTAATAAAAGCCTCTGACTTATTCAGTGAAACTGAAGTATAATCTCAGATGGTCTGTGCCACAAAGTAAGTCATATTATTTGTCCAATAGCTCCAAGGAAAATGCTCCAACCGCACAAACACAGTGAAGATGTCCAGTTAGCTGAGGTGAGGTCTAGCAGACACTGACTGGCTACAGCTGCCTGTAACAGGACACCTGTCAATCAAATCACACGCCTGACTACAGTATTCAGACAGATGAGTTTAAAAAAAAAACCCAACACTAAATAGATTTGGGGTTTTTTACCCATATTTACCTTAATTTTGAACATATATTATAGTTCTAATAAGGTCATATTTAATATGTGCACTCATCATTTTTCAGTGCAGGAACCAGAGAATGCTTGAGTGGACTTCCACCTTCTTCTTTTTTTTTTTTTTTAATAATTCTAGAGGAGATCTTGAAAGCTGTGACTGAAATAATGCTCAAAATGAAAGCCCACACTGTAATTACAGCATGTAATGATTTCAGATCATGCAGGCTTTCACACTTCACCACTGATTGTCCTAATAACCTCTACAGATCAATGGGATCATGTGAAGCTTGAATTTTCTAATTCTCATAGAAATAACAACTAATAAAAGGGTCCTGAGCCTGCCTATGCATAGGCCCCAGATTTGTCTCTCTTAGGTCTAGACCGGAGTTATCAGGGGTGAAGCAAATTGAATACATTTATGTTTGAAAAGTCAAAGTTCCCACTGTGCCTTTTGCTGCGTTTGAATAAACACTTGATCCCAGCGTTGAGGGATTTAATTCATGCCTTGGCGAGCTGTAATTTTCTTCACAACGTAGCACGAAACTGTAGCAAACCATGAAGTTTAAGCCCAGTGTAAACGCAGTTAAAGAAACACTCTATGCAGACTCTTGACATCTGCTTTATGTCCCAAATATCATAACGAAACTGCATATTTAAAACATCCAGCTCTCCTTTGTTTTAATGTATTTTCTGTGGGAACAGGAAATTGGAGCAGGATATAGTGCAGGAAGGAATTATTCAAAGAGAGACTGCAAGGACGTTTTCTTGGAAGAATCACGTGGTCTGAGATGAGTAGAGGCAGCTGAGCAGCTTTCACGGACAGTACCAATTGCCAGCAGTGTGTCACTGTGACCTTTGAACTCTGGAAGTGTGCAGAGACACGGGCAGGGGAAAATACATTTGACGTCACGAGAGAACATTTTGTATTTGTGCGCTGTCGCGTTACTCACAGGTGCAGGTTTGCATCGGCGATTGTTTTTGCCAGCATCACTGAGCAGAAAGGTTTGACTGAATGATTCCATTCACTCCATGCATCATAACGCACCGAGGCCAAATCTGCACACAGCCACTTCATTTCTGCTCCGTCTTTTCCGAGACCTAATACTGCTGGAGCCCCTGGAAACTGGGAAAGAAGCATCACTTTTCCTTTAGAGTGAAAGGAATGTGGCACAGTGTTGATGGCTTTTGCAGGACTGGCTCACCCGAGACCCGTCTGTCCTTTTTCTTCAGGAGCAGGAATGTAGGTTAGTGAATTGATTATCGCTAATAAGGCCTGTCCAGGTCCCTATTACAGCACAACCGCAGAGGAGCTGGACCTAAATAGCTGCACTCAAGTGGAGTCTGGACATGTACTTAACACCGAGTTTCAAACAAATCTCTGTTTATTTAAAATGAATAGACTGGACTGCAGTAGTGGCTGTGTCCTGTTATTAAAATATATTGGCTAACCATCTGTAATGTCAACCACGTGTGAGATGGCTCAGATATTACAAGGAACTCATTGAGAGCAGTTTTTGTCAGTCGTTAATGTTTTCAAAGATGGGACCAATAGGCATTTAAAGAGTTTTGGCCAAGCCTACACTTTTTGCGCTAGAGGTACACCTTCTGTCTGATGTTAACGTTGCCATCAGTGAGTGTAAGCAAGGCTCTATGTGGGTGTTCACATACCATCCAATTTGCTGTGGTGACTATATTACAAAGGCACCAGTTACACACACTTATTCCAAGTGGACTACAAAGTAGTCAGCAGCTGTCTGTGTGTGCTTCTGTGTGGTAACCCATGATGATGTGATGTGATGTGATGGCGCTACAGCACTATTTTAAAATGTTGATCATTTCCATTAAGCATGCTAGCAATTATTAGTTTGTGGCAAAAAGCAATCTTCGATTCTGAAAATGAAGCCAGTACAGGAGTGCCTGTACAGCGTTTCCTTTACTGGCCACACGAGGCTGGCTCTAAAAGCAAGTCCATCCCTGTAGACTCCCATATTAAAATGCCCAACATTGCAGCATTAAAAAGTATTTTTATATCTTGGTACAAGGTGGACCAGGACGAGCATCGACAGAGCCCTACAAAATGACCTCGAGCAGGCCACTGGTGTGAATGTCTCTGACCAAACAATCGTCCTCTGGTTGGGCCTGTGCTCACTGCCCAGCACCATGGCATAGAGTACCAGAATTGGCAGCACTGTGCTTTTCACAGATGAAAGCAGGTTCATGCTGAGCACATGTGACAGATGTGAAAGGGTCTGGAGCAGCTGTGGACAATGTTACGCTGCCTGTAACATCGTTCAGCATGACTGGTCTGGTGGTGGGTCAGTGATGGTCTGGAGAGGCATATCGATGGAGGAACACAAGGGTGCATGACAATGTGGTGATAGTATGTAGGCAGCTCCTGGAGGATGAAGGAGTTGATACCAATGACTGGCCCCCGCATCCGCCTAACCTAAATCCAATAGTACACCTCAGAAACCTCATGGTTCAGTCTATCCAACGCTGCCAGGTTTTACCTCAGACTGCCCAGGAGCTCAGTGATGCCCTGTTCCAGATCAGGGAGGAGAGCTTATTAGGACTTAACTATTCAGTACCTTTTTGAGTTTAAATTTTTCACTTTGATTTTTAGGATCTTTTTGAATTAAGCGCTCTGTAGATAGATCATTTTCATTCCAATGAAATGATGTGTCATCCTTTGGTTCCTAATACATAACTCAGTCCAAATCAGTATAAATATCCAGCATTATTTTTTCCCATTAAGATGTGATAACTTTTCAAAGTAATGCTTTAACTTGTTTGAGCAGTGTATATATTACAATGTGCCAGAGAACATTAAAAGGTTCTGTAGAGCTGGGGGGGAAATGCTGCAGTTTCAGATGATTTTCTGCAGCTTAATTATGCTAATGACACATTCACTTACACACCGATTTTGTCACGGATTGCGGGGCAAGCCGTGTGGAAATTATTAATGGACCCAAGTTGCGGCACAACTGAGGTGAGGAAGCTTTATTTGTGGAGCGTGCACATACAACAAAGGCGAGGGTGGCGAAAACAGAACAGGGAAAACCTAAACTGGGAAAACTAAGCAAAAACAAACCTGAAAATGGAGAAGCAGGGAGACACGGGAAATGATGCAGAATGACGCAGAGAGTGAACACAGAACGATGGACGGAGATTACGCAGACAAACCAGCAACGCATACGAGGAAACACAGGGCTTAAATACACACAGGCCAATCAGGGAATGGGAAACAGGAGGGAGACATGGCTGGGAGTAATTGGACGAAACACACGGTCAGAGAAACAAAACAGCACCAGAAGGTCCCAAG
>VUQG01029714.1:0-14844 GCA_015106755.1 Etia nguti | reverse complement strand
CCACATGTTTTTCTAATTGCTACCACAGACAAAAGTGTGGTGAAAATTATGTACTGCTCAGTGTCTGGACCCAAACATCTCCTTGTAAAATGTCTCTTTTGTTTATCATCGTTCATAAGCTGCTAAGAATTAAATAGAGAGGTGAGAGGGAGAGCGCAATTAGTCACACAAAGCTTCTTCATTAACACGCGACACTTTATTCATGACATCACATTGCGAGAAGTCCATCTGCTGAAGTAGATCGTTCAGCGACCCCGAGAAGCAAGCCTGAGCTTGAGTGACACTTACAGATGAACATTAACAGCAAGCACCGCTCTCCTTCAGTCACACACCGACACACACACACTCTCACTGAGGCCACAGCCCATAGCCAACCATATATCACAGCACCCTCCTGCTTAAAGACCATATGGAAGTTGTTGGGATTGTGATCCCTCACGAGGATGGGGTTTGTGGGTTTTTGGTGAACACCACGTCTCACAGAGTCAGCTTTACTAATTCTATGCCCCCCCCCCCCCCACACACACACACACACACAAGATCCAGATATCCTCAACAGACTGGCCCAGCATGTGGCCCATTAGGGGCTGAATGTGGGAGATTGAGGGGCGTGGCAGATGCACACAGCAGCATGGCTAAAAGTAATGTACACATTGTCATGGGTCAGATGTAGGTTAACACACAGATTTTGGAAAAGAAAAGCTTTTAACTACTGTACTGGAACAAACAAGCAAAGAAAAAAAACCCACATTGTGACTGAAACTGCGCATCTATGACAGAAGCACCTTAATTTAGTGAAATATTACCCTTGTAAGCTTCACCACAAAGAGAAAATATGGGATCAGTCACGCAGCGTCAGGCGCACTCCCCCTATGGTTTTGATTATAAAAATAGAGACATTTGTTTATGATCATTTAATGAAGGCTTGCAAAGTTACAGTAACAGCAGTTTGGGTATAGACAGCAAAGTTAGCATTTGGGGAAAGCATGAAATGATGGCACTCGCTCCAGCAGCCATGTGGAAATCACATGTTGCGGAGAGATTAACACTCACTTGAAATGGTTAGCATCGAAGGTCAATTGTATTAACTGCTCAATAGACCAATTCTTACTTCTTCAGTGGACAGTGAGTCCAGATGAGTGGAATTTTTTTAAGCTTGTCTCTTCATCGTGGCCCCCCGCAATCCTGAACACTTGACCTATTTCATGAGATCTGTCAGGTTCTGTGGTGACTCCTAAAAAGAGCCTCCTGCTGTCATCACATGAGGTTTACCCCACTACATGTTGAGTCACAAGATTTTTACTCATGCCTGCGATGCTCTGATGACTTTCAGAATCTTGAGCCTCTTCGCAAACATTGCATCCGCTTGCATGTGGACGCAGTTTGCAAACTTGCAGCAAGTTGCTTAAATTCCACTTTCATTCTTATTTACCAACTTCCCCTCTCTCAGATTCAGGGCTTGAAAGCGCCTGTAGTCGAGCCCTTTATCATATTGTACGAAATTCTAATCTCCAGAGCAGCTTTCAGCCTCTAAATCTCATAATGGTGCATAATGCTCTCAGCCTGTAGCGGGTCCTTCCCGAGATTATTGTGATTAGGCTTTCAATACCAATATTATTTTCAGAAATGTCAGGTTACCTCTTGCTTGCTCTTCTGACCTGTGTAAAGCGAGGAGATTTTTCTACAAGTTTGTATTGTGTCAGATATGGTTTCAGGTCACCTTTTGCAGAATGAAAGGACTGTAAAGATTTAATGGCTTGTGTTACTTTGAATCAGAGAGAAGGGAAGGCAAATCTCTGGTGGACTGTAATGCGCTGGAAACGAGCGCTGAGCTGGAAACGAGAGACCAGAGGAAGAGGCACAAGAATCTGTCTGACATACGTGCACAGGCAAACCTGAAGTTATGAGGTAACTGTAACCCAATAAAGAAACTATAAACAGTAAAACCCCTGGCATTGCTTTTATATTGGTGAGGAGTTATTATGCTAACAAGAACTTTCCCAAATGAAGCAATTTAAAGAAAAGCGTTTCTTGGCTGCATGAGTGAATTCTGGATGGAGATTTGCTTTAACTGTAGCTGTCAAGCACTTCTTTGAAGATGCCACTTGGACATTAAAGCCTAAAGAAGATATTTTTTCTCCAGTGCATTAACAACGTGTTCATTTCTCATGTGTGTGGATCAGCATGTTTGTGCTCATCGATCAAAGCTTTCGATACCCGTCCAGCAGCCCTCCTCTTTTCAGATGACTGGATGTGGACACAAACTCCAAAAACTTGGCCAGTCTGCCTCAGTCATAATTAAGGCTGAAGCGGCAAATGCCAGGAATGTTTGCCATTTCTCCTCTTTTATTTCCAATGGATTCTCATTTTATTATTACTCTCGCAAAGTAATAATTGCTGCGCATATTTGTGAAATGGATGGAATGCGAGGCAATTAGTTTTAATGATGTGCAAGACAAATCTGGACGGCAGCAATTACTGTGACAATGTGCTCAACAGCCCAGAGGCCGGGCACAGAGACAACACAGATACCCACGGTATACGGCGTCACAGCCTATGTGAGGTTCATATGGGGCATATGTCAGGTCCAGAGTCACTGACCTGCCTGTGCTGCTGTCAGCACAGGCAGCATTTGTTTGTCTGGTGTCAATTATGCGCCTCGCAGCTGAAAACGGGTCACGCGATTGAACATATCTCATCGTAAGCCAGCCGTGACTCGGTTATTTTTCTCTCCGTGCACTTTGTCATTTTGGTTCTAAAAGCTTATTTGAAGAATACAGTTTGATTATACCTAGTTTGTCCCTCCAGCATAATGTCCCGGGAATCTGTGGCCTAGTTGATCCACTGCTTCATCCACAAACTTGAGGTTAAGCAGACTCCGGACAAGACGGTGGCATCCAGCCAGCCCGTGCTTTAGTTAGATGATGTATTTTGATTCTTGCCAAGTAGAGCTCAGACAATCCCTGTTTTATCCCACGATGGAAAATTCAGATCACATACCAAGTCATACAAATCTACAACCACTTTTCTTCCCATGTGTACACTTCATCAAATGGGGTGTACATTTTCCTCAGATTAATTAAAAAGAAATGAATTAGGTGGTCTAAATAAAATGTGCTTCACCATGAAACTGAAAAGAGCGGTGATTGTCTGATATTTAAGCCGCAATTTGTTAGGATTTCTGATCATACCACAGCCTGACGATGCATAATGTAGTGGTTTTCAATTAACTATTCATGTGCTCTACTGTGAAAACCAAAATACAGAGCTACAAACGCGGATTTGGCACTCATATCTTTGAAAGTAAATGTGTGATGATACAGTTGTTACACAGCGCTGTCATGTTTCCTCCTGTCAGTTTGATCTCCGGTCATCAGAAACAGCATCCTCGGGGTCCTCATGTGCTTTTGCTCAAAACTAAAAGGAAACATAAAATGTCCAAAGTCATACCAGTATTGCAATAACAGGAAGTGTGCAGCAGGTACAGCGCTGTTCGCACCCGGTGGGGTCTGTCTGACTGCCAGCACTCCTCACTGCCAAGAGCTGTGGCTGCGTTCCTGCCTGTGATTTGTCAGTGTCCACTCCAGCATCTGTGTCAATAGCATTCCATAGCCATGTTGACAGAGCGCCGCTGTTTGCTTTAGCCACTACAGACCAGTGGCTCGATTTAGTGTTTGAGGATAATGCCATGAATCCTCGAGGGCCGTCAACTGCATACATTCGTATCCCAAGATTGAGAGTTTATTATCTGCAAACTAGAGCCCAACCAATATACTGATGGATATTGCTATACCACAGATATATTGGTATCAACATAAATATCGTGCGGTACAGCCAATATGAAAATTTTGTGGAGCAATTCAAAAATGAATTTTGACATCACCACATAAGTTTGAACAGCGCTGCCTCCACTGAGCGCTGTCTGTATCACATGTAGCAGAGTATGCAAATCAGTGTGGTAGCATCTTTACGGCAAGTTGCTAAGGAGTCCATGAAATACACTTCTCGAAGCTAATAAGCAGTTATTGCATATTTTTTTCTTTTCAGTATGTGTTTAATACATAATATGTGCAATAGACAGGACTGAGTCTTAAGCAAAGTTCAGGGTAATTTGGCATTTTTCAACTAAAGAAATGGGAGCAAAGACAGGCATGTCTTGGCACAGTGTGCAGTGTGTCCTTAAAAAAGTCTGAGGAAACTGGGCAAGTGACAAAACAGGAAGTATTAGGCCTAAAAGAACAGTATATCTGAAAGTCATGTCCTTAAGGAATAGAAAAAAACCCCAGCAAAGACCTGATATAGGACCTGGTCCTTCAGTGGAAGGGTGGCTGTCAAAACGCTGTTCTTAAGGAAGGGAATGTCTCCAGCCATCTGTAAACCATGGTGGAGGCTCTGTCCTGGAGCTTCTGATGGGCAACAGCTTCAGTTTTCAGCTTGACAGTTATCCCAAACACAGTGCCAATGCTGTAAAGGTTTACCTGGATAGAAAAACATGGACTGGACTTCCCAGAACCTGAACCTCAACATTACTGCGGCAATGTGGGATCGTCTTGACAGAGAATGAAACAAAATGCAGCCAACACTGAAAGAAGACCTTTAAATGTCCTTCATGAAGCCTGGAGCACTATTCCTGAAGACTATTTAAAACAAAAATGACAAGAAAGCTTGGATAAGAGAGTTTAGGCTGTGTTGAAAAATAAAGGTGGTCATACCAAACATTGACTTTCAAGCTTGTTAGAATTGTGCAAGCTCTGTATTTCCATTTATCTCTGCATGTTTCTATAAATCTCTGAACCCATTTTCTATTTTTGTAGCAAAATATGAAGAAAAGAGTGATAGCTTGAGATCTTTGCACAGTAGTGTATGCATGTACGTCAAGAACATTGCCTGACAAAACTGTAATATTCAAATATTAATATATCAAAATTTTTTAATTGCTGAAAATTGGTTTCAAGTTCCACCCCAGAATATCAGTATAATATTAGTATCAGTCAGAATCTCCTTTAAGTTGCGTGTCACAGTGTTTTTCAGTATTTGAAGTGTCTGGAGGATGTGGGTGGGCTTGTAGAGTGACATAGATTATTTTTCCATGACCATGAAATAACCTCAGTACTTTGTATTTTCAGACTATTGATAAATATTATGCACACATTCATCTCTTAAGTACCATAAGCCCCATCAGATTTAGTTTGTTTTTCAAATAAAGGATACAGCTTTACAAGACATTTCTTTGATGAAGTGTCAGATATTTGCTGTTGGCCTCCTGTACAGAGTTTTTCCTATTTGCTCATTTTTTATGACTGCTTTCTTTTATTACCTTTTTGAACTGGCTGTGCTATAGCGAACGCACATACTGGACTCTAGATCAGAAACAAAAGGTCTTCTTAGGAAAGCTCTGTATATAGAAATACCAGCTTCACTGGAAAGAGCCATGAACTTCTCTTAAAGGCTTTACCTCAGAGAGTAATTGGGTAAGGATTTAATGTAAGTGATTATATACATTTAGACTAAACAGATCAGTTTAAAACACAAGAGAAATTGTACTTGACACACCCGACAGGCTCTTAGGTAGGTGCTCTGCTGAAGGAATAGGAGCAACTTGGGTAAAACGTGAAACTAATGGCCCCCTCGATTAAATCAATTTAAAGTGGACCCTTGTGTTCAGGCAAAGCCTTTTCTGTTTCTGCCCTTTCGTACACAGGGGGTACATGCCTTGACTTGACCTGCTGATAACTTGATCTCCATCTGTGGTCTCTCTTCAGCTGACTGTCAGCCCCCCTGCCAAAACCGTGGCTCATGCAGCCGGCCACATACCTGTGTGTGTCGCTCAGGCTTCCAGGGCGCCCGCTGTGAAGAGGTGGCTCCAGAACAGGTGTACATCCGTGATAGAGGCGCCCTGAGGCGTGTTCAACCTGGCACCAACCCCTTCCATAAAGACCAATCACAGAGAAGGCCCTCAGAAAGAGACGTCATTGATACCACAAAGGCCAAGAGCACACGACCTACGACTACAAGACTGCCAGCCCACACTGCGTAAGTGATTACCTAACTCTTCTTATTTTAGGCAGAAATAGCCCATAGCTTTGCCAGTGCTCAGAAGACTAAAGCCTTTTCTCAGCTCGAAACTGAGGCCTGCCACACTGGAAAAGTGGTGACATACAGCAGGTACTACTCATGGCTAGCAAGCTAACAGCTAACAAACTAGCAATAACTTATTATTTCATTCATTAGATTTACTGAAAAGTGCAATAAAGTGTAAAAGTTTCTATATCAGTTTTTTTTAAAAAGCTGAAAAAGAGAAAAGCCAAAAAATGTGAATTCTTAACTGGCCACTGGAGACTTGTGAATGAGCTCTGACTAACTCTCATGTTACAGGGAATTTAGAAGCACGTTAGCAGCCTGGCCCAAAAAATGATTTTGTCACTTTAGTTTATTTCCCTTCAGCACAGTGATGCATGGGACACGGTGATGCAGTGGCTAGTAGGTTGGTTACCCCCCCCCCAAAAAACCCCAAACGATATTAAGATATTAATTCATACTAATAATTAATACCAGTTTAAGATACTCCTGCAGCAGTATTGATGCCAACAGTGATCTTTGCATCCTCTACCTTACACACAACTTCACAGCACTGCTACAGACAGACATGCACACATGCACAAAGGTCCTCTGCTCACGAAAAGCTGAAGTAGTTAATGTTTATAATACTGAACAACACTTTAGGAAGGATTTCAGAGGTCAGTAAAGCTACCGTTTCAACAACACTGAAGTATTAAACCGTTATCTTTAGTCTTAACATGTTAACGTTAGCCGTGTTACTATTAGCAATTACCAGATTAGCCATCTGTTGTCATTCATTTAGCAGCTAGCAGACTGTAGTTAGATAAAAGACAAATAATTATTTCAGGCTGAACGGGACACAGATGGAATATTGAGATGTGACAGAGCAGATTATGGACACATGGAGAACCGGGCAGGTTGCTGGCTGTGCAGAGCAGCAGAGGAACCATAGCTAAACTGAGCAGAGAGTTGAGAGTGTGAAAAACTAATGTGAGCAAATAAAGAGTAAGATCTTTCACTTTTATTTTTTTAAATCTGCTTTTTCATGTCGTTTTTGAGCCCATCAGATTTTTCCTTTCACTTTGTTGAATGTATATGAATATACAGTTCTTGTGGTTTTGCACAGAGATATTTATTTTAGCTACAATTACTCTCATACAGACAGGCTTACAGAAAACAAATCGACACGTCGTGCTATTAGAATTTATCTAAAGGCTCATGAACAAACAGCAGTTCATTACCAACAACTTTAGTGCTGGATATGTTTACCATTGCAATAAATCAAGCCAGATGACTGGTTTCATATGTTAAATCCTTAATACACACTAAGTAGAACAAATATCAAATAAAGCAAGTATGAATTTTCTGACTGGCTTTGAAAAGTATTAAGTTAAATCTGTAAAAGGTAGGAAAACCTAACATGGTGTATGGTACAAAAGTATTAACCCATGCTATTTGCTCTTAAAATAGTACAAGGAGATTCTTTTCTTTCTTTAAGCTTTGACCAGTTCTGTTTGTTCTTGGATTTATTGGAATAACTTTGCGACTATAATGTATCCAGCTAATAATTGCTCAGATGAAGGCCTCTTTCACAGCGCATTCAGCAAATTCTCCAAAGACTGCTAATCAGACAGGCTTAATAGTTTCTTGGCTAGGATGGCTGACTGTTTTAGTTCCAATCTTGTTGGAAAAGGCTTTTTGGTTTGATTAATCACTTTACCATGACTAGAGCCATATTTTTGGTCAATGATGTTGAAATGGAGTAATTGTTTCCGGGAATATTTTGATGGATTTTTATTGCTTACAGCTTCAGACTTATCTTGTCAAATTGTGCTCTTTGGACTCGGGCCCAGTGCTTTTCTAATCCGCTCAAAGTCAGTTTAAGTGCCATAATTCGTTTGGGCACTGAGGTCATCACTTACTTTTTTGGCCAATTTGTCATTTGGGTAATTTCTCTCCACCAACCCACTGAAAAATTCTCAATTATGTCTGACATTTATGGCGCTCCTCTTGCTAATTGCCTGGGTCTTGTGTCCTTTTGGGCTTTTTCACTAGTATTATGGAATTATGCTGGATGAACTATGCACGTGTTTGTGGTAGCACAATAAAATTCAACGAAATGTTTTGGCAGATGGTTCATAAAAGAGTTTTTTCCCCATCCTCCTTCCTAAAACAATTATCTTGAAGTCATAGTAAATCTTTTAATCAATACAAGACTTCTGAAGATTGCACAGTTGCTATGCATATGTTTGCTTTGTTCTTGACTCACAGGACATATTTGCGTCCTGAGTCACTGATCTGGGATAAATAGCGAGACTCGGCTGCAGGTTCAACATTGTTCGAAGTCGACAGTGTTTCTGAATCACGAATACCCCAGCTATGACTTTTTCGCTGTCGTGTTTCTGCCGAAGCTGACTAACTGCTTGTAAGAAGTGCTATTAAGTTTCCAAATTTCCAAGCATTAGTTGTTGTGACCAACATATTTCTCTGTCATTTTCTGAACAGAATAAACGCTTCTGCCAACACTGTAAAATGTCTTCATTTAAACATTAATCAAATAGTTATTAGAATACTTGACTCTGAACACTTCCAGGAAGCTATTTGAGTGCTTGTATGATTCACATTTAAAGCTCAGCCCTTGTGAACTGTTGCAGATTTTCTGCATTGTCAGCCTAGAATGATCTTTCAGGGGTGGAACAGTGCTCCCTCTGGAGAAGTGGTGGATGCAAGTCTCGGTTTCATATATCAGGCTGAGGTTCCACTGTTTTCAAAGCCAGGAAAGCGTGAGCAACGTGAGGTCACGGAGAGTGAGAGTAAGCTAGAAAGACTGGTGCCAAGGCTCAATGAAAGAGTAAGAAGACTGGAGTGGGGAGGACAGATGCTCAGGCTGAGATAGATCATGCTGGCCTTGCCCTCACTTATATACTGAGATAGCAGCTTCCCAGTACATGCAGCATCCAGCCAGTCTCCTGTAATTTTTCTACTACAGAAGGTGTGAGGTACTATATATGTCTTTCTTGGAGCAGGGTTGGCTTGTTATGTCAGCAGCACCCTGTTACTAACCCTGCTTGTCAAGTGGCGCCAAGAGTAAGAAATAGTGTAGAGAAGGAATGAGTCAAACAAGGAGGGAAAGAACAAAAACAATGATAACAAGAGAAAAAGTCAACAAGGTAACATGAAGTTCCAGGATATACTGTAGTCGGATCTGTTGTAATTCTTCTGTCCAGACATGTTGCTTGGCCTTTTCACTGTCCAGTCAATACTCAGCTTTGAAACCCAACTGTGTGCAAATGTCAGGAGGCGGCAGACAGGGAAAGTGTAGTGTCTGCGGCTGAGGTTTGTCAACATCTCTGAGAATCTGATACTTTCCTCAGTTTTCAGCAGGCCAGCGAAACTTCTGCATCTGGACTCAGGCTTTTTTGATTAGGCACTGAGTAACCAAAATTCATATTGTGGTTTGGTAAGTTTGTTACAGAGTGTTTTTACTTAACTATTTACTCAGTAACCAAATAGAGAATGTTGCAACATCATCTTTCAAATTGCCATTGCATGAAAGAAATTAGTATGTCAACACTTGACTAAAATATTTATTTTCTTTGGTTTTCCATTTATGTTTTTAAATGTGTTATATAATAAATAAGAAAATATGAAATTACTTAGGCCTCAGACACACAGGCCTAGAGAGTAGCTGGTGAACTCCTGCCAACTTTCTGTCTAGGGAAAAAAAAAATGCATTCCCCACCCAGTTGGTGAGTAGTTGCTAGCTGGAAAGAGGGTGCGCTTGTGATTACTTTGGTCACTAGGAGATTGCTTGTAGTTTGCATGGAAGACACAGACTTGTCTGCATTTACTTTTCAAGCTGTAGAAATGAAGAACTTCAAAGTAGAAGTTGTGCCTTACTGCTGCAACCAACACTTGTTTTCAGTGAAAACTACTAGCAACTACCAGCAACCTCCAACAACCACTTGCCAACCAGTTGTGGAATGCAGACGTTGCCCTAGTGATGGTTAGTTGTACTGGTTTCACAGCAATTGGGAGCGACCTCCAGCAACCACTTGCAACTATAATACACAGAATACACATTTTTCCTTAGTGACTGAAGGTTTCCAGATGTTCGCCAACAGGTCTATAGGCCTGTGTGACTGAGGCCTCACTTGAGTATTGCTATGCACATTATCATCATATAAACAAGTGTTATAGTTAATACAAAATACCTTACCATAATGTTATAATGTAATATTACTCCACGTTGAAAGAGTCAAACATCACTCTGGAGGTATTCTCACCTCGTGAGGCAGCTGGATTGTTGCAAGACTCAGGAGAAGTTCATCTTACAGTCTACATATGAATACTCTGCAGTCAGCCTTCTTTTAAGAACTGGCCAAAAAATTTACACCCATGACCCTTTTTTTCTTAAAAGGACAAGATTAATCTGACAACATGCTGACCATCTATTGAGCTGCAGTGACTTCTTCCTAGCTTTCACCTCACACCTCGGCTTGCTTTTCCTCTTCTCCACTCTTTGTATCCCACTTTGTTGTTGATGTGGCTGGTGGATGGTGATAGCCAGGTTTTTGAAACTGCTTGCCCTTTTTCTTCCAGGATGGTTCAGTGTTCAGTACATTCCTATTACACATCCCTGCTAATCCATATTAATTTGATACAGTCTTCTCCTAAGCTCGTACATGGGTCAAAAGTATGTTGTTTTTTTCATGCAAAATTTTATGTTTTCTTGTTGCAAGTCACAGTATTCTGTTAATTTCTAAGCTTCCATCTAGCTTTTTTTTCTCCTCAAAAAACCCCCTTTAAGTTTGTTTAGAAGAAAAACAAAATTAAGCTCATTATTAGCTCATTTTGTAAAAAATGTTTATTCAGTTACCTATTCAGATGTTCAGCCTAACTAAGCCAAATAAGCCAAATGTCTTAACATCTGTACAGGCAGCCAGCTAGCCAGCATTATATACAGTATGCCAAATGCGTGCTTATCAACAGTACTTGACTGTGCGGCAGCTCAGCATCTGTCCGATCTCATGACCAACCAAGTTAAGGTCTTATAATTTTCTCCTCATCTCTCTGCATTTCCTTCTAGTCTTTGTACATTTATGAAGTAGAATAAATCAAATCTGCCAAAAAATTTGGAATATTTTAAAACCTTTCACGTCTTCTCTTCAGTTAAGACCATCACCTTCTATTCATGGCCATGTGTCTTTATGTTGACCTAGGTTAGACTGTGAACAATTTATTGAAATTATTTTTATTACATGTTTTTTAACTTCTTATTTATCAAAAATGACCTCATCCATGGTAACAAATTCTTCCATCAAGAAAAACTGTCTCTGTCATTTTCGGCTTTTTTTTGTGGGGGGGCTGAGAATACAGTGCTCCATGAATACCCCCACTGAATGAATTTATGCTTGACAGCATAAAATAAAAGTCTTGGTGGGATGGACAAAACATATGAGGAGCCTCCTATGCTGTGGGATTCTGGGACATGGACGCACAATTCCTTGTCATACTCCCTCCTCCTGTATTCCTGTTTTCAGTCTTAAGCCTCTCCTCCGACCCCTTCAGCTTTGTCCCCAATGTCCTAACTGCCTGTTTTGTGGGATTAACCATAAAACGTAAAACTCGGCACATCATATATGTAACTGGCAAGCCAATAACTGCTTCCTCCTCTGACCTGTAAAACAACTGCATTTCAGTGTTTCCTGTAATGTCTGTGGTGGGCTGTCAGCATGAGATCCTGTAGATCACAGGCCTTCAAGTTGGCCCCTAGTATGAAGGTCAGGACCAGTGGTGATCATGTGTAAAGGGCGTATTCACCACCACCACCTATGAGTCCTTCATGTAATCTCCACTGCCTTGCCGTCCTCTGACATCAGTTCTCTGCAGGAAACAGAGCTGGGTAGAGCAGGATGTATGCTGCATGCAGGTTACCGCTCTAAAGGTCATCTCTCTCTGGTCTGTTACATGATCTGACTCAGGGCCAGTGTCGGCAGCTACATAGATAACAAAGCTGCAATTCAGACCACATAGAATTCAAGCCGTTATGTTTAGACTAGACTTCAGGTCTGAAGACTTTCACACTAGCAAATAAATGACACACTTTCAGCAAAAGAAAGTACATTATTGTACCTATAGTGATACAACAGCTTGTCAGTGGGGTGGTGCCCATGATGGTACTGCTAGTATACCCTTCTGTAACATGGTGGTTTGTACCTTACTGAGATCATACTTAAACTTCAGTTTTACACAGTGCAGTGACATCATACAATATGAAACCTTTCAGAAACGTGCAAACCAATTAACCTCACATATATTTGAACTGTGGGATGGAAACCCACCAGAAACAGGCCCCATAATTTGTTTTTGGCTGAACATAATGTCTTCTAATATTGGAGAAAAGGCAGATTTCTAGACCTGAGGTAGAGTTTCTACTTTTATTTGTCCAAAGTTTACTGAAGAAAAATCAGCCCCATAAATTAAAGTCAACACTTCAGTTGATTTTTGATTGTCATCCATCGTTTTCCACTTATCCAATGCAGGACCTATCCTGCAGCCATAAGGCAAGAAGCAGAGTACACTCTGCACAGGTCTAATACAGAGAGACAGACAACCATTTGCTCTCACATTCACACCAATTTAGATTAACCAAACCCCACCAAATGCATGTAGCTGGACTGTGTGCGGAAGCAGGAATAGTCAGAGAGAACCTACAAACACCACACGGAAAGGCCAAATGGTTGGAGGTAAACCCAGGACCTCTTGCTGTGAGGCAACAGTGCTAACCCACCACACCACCGTGCTGCTCCACATAGCGTAGCAGGAGTTTTATTCTTTAATTTTAGATTGTGGTGGTACACAGAGCCGAAATTATGAAACCTGTGTCCCTGTCCAAACAGTTCAGAATGGTGTAGTGTCAGTGTGGCAAATTAGTGAAGGGGGTGTGGAATAATATGACTGTTACAGTGAACCCTAAAACCTCTTGTTCATAGACAGTGTGGGGGTAGCACCACCACACTCCACTGAAAAGCAAATTGAACAAAGTGATCACACTGATTGTATTTAATGATTGCTGCCACAATGCTAATAGTAATTTAATCAAATTTATTATCATTCTTAGAATAAATATAAAACATATAATACAATAAATCTGATTAATAATCACTATGATATGCATAAAATGTACAACATGAAGTTGTTCAGTATTATGAGATTTAGTGTTTTCACTATATTACCAACTGAATCACAAAAAACGATTCAATGCAGTCAGGTAGGAAATATAACTTTGGGTTTAAATGCCACTCCTATTGGAGGTCCCTGAGTTGAAGTACTGGATGAAACGAAGTTGGACCATTGTGTCATTAACACTGGTTCTTTGTTTGAATTTCCTTACATGTAATTCACTCATATTGCTACAAGAAAAAGAAAAACGCCCAGTGTTCTGGTCATACGTACAGGTTCTCTGCTTATATCGGCCCCACCATTTTCCTGGTGACTAATAGGGCTGGCGGTTATGTGGCTTGTTGACTCAAGGCTTTGTACATAGCCACACAGCCATTTCTCAGAGGAAACTGTGGTTGTAGTGGGAGTTTTCCATGTTAATCATGGATCACTGGTTGCTTTCACTCCCACTCCAGACTAACCACACCACCAGCGCTGCTGGGACCTGTCAAAATCCCCTAGGTGTACTCTGCACCTGCGCTGAATTATTGTTTTGCTGTTATCGCCGATTTTCTTAAGAGCAATGATCACAATGCTCGCTGAGGAATTTCAGGTATCAGACGCAAGAGAGACAAAGAGCTTAAACGCAGAAAGGCAGGAGTGGATATTCGCTCAGCAAGTCTCTGTTACTACAACTGAGTTGAGAGGATAATAAATTAAGAGCAGCCCAAATCCCACATTAGCTTTACATCACATATTGCTCTTGAAACTTATAACTTTGATCAGATAAGTGTTTTCTTATGACTGAAACATATATCCAAGGCTCAGCCTGGGAAAGTTTTCTGACTGTATCACCTGGCAGTCTGCTTTGCTACTCAAAGAAGAACTGTATAGAATCACCCTCTTTTTTTTGGCTGCTCCCAAAAACAAGAAGAGCTGCACAGGAAGTATGGTTAAAATATAGTAAAGGGGTAAAAGTTAATTCCCACAGGTTGTGTGCGCGGCTCTCCTCTGAATAGGTCTCTCTTCTAAACCAGGCATATGACTGCATGTCTAGAGGACTGATTTGTCTCCCAGCATGGGAGTGAAATTTTGTGGAGTCAGGTTCACCGGCTTTCTGCTTGTTTATACAGTATTTTGTGCTGATGTTGCAAACTTGACATGTACCCTGAAGCTCAGTCCCTGGTGAGCTTTTTTTTTTTTTAAATTTGTGAATGGCCCAGGGCTTTCTGGAGTATGGCTGAAGGTCATCTGTTGTGGTTTTATAGGACTTGATGTGGTAATGGAGGATGCAGGGGGTCCCTTTGCTTTAGCATTAATATGCCAGAGTAGAGCTATGGAGGCTACCCTGTCCTTAGGTGAACCCTCCACATAAGAATAAGAATAAGAATAACTTTATTTATCCCGAGGGAAATTCTTTTTGTCATATACATGCTCAAAGAAGCAAGAGAGACAGAGGAACAGATGAATAAGATATACAATATATACAATAAAGAATAGTAGTATACAGTAAGTGCTAAAGTGTTTCATTATGTAGTACTATGAGAGTATTGTTTGACCGGTCCCAAAGAGAGTCCAAAAGAGAGTCAATGTTAACATTATGGACTAAGCAGAAACTAA
>VUQG01029713.1:0-26350 GCA_015106755.1 Etia nguti | reverse complement strand
TAATGTAATTTAAGTTATTTAAATTAAGTTGGACTCAACCGCAGTAAATAAATTGATTCGTCACTAATTAATTAAGTTGGTTCAACTCAAGTACATTAAGGGGGAGTAACAGAATTTTATAATGTTAAAATAAAGCAATTTAATGACATGGAAATCCTTTCCATTATTTCTTTTATGTTCATCAAAGAGTTATTTTTTTGAGCGGACAAGACCAGACAAGGTCTCATACGCAAGAATTTTTTTCTTCTTTTTATTAAAATAATTTAATTGTTGTTTGAATGTGATATTGATACGTGTATAGTTTGCACCAGCTGGAGATAGAGACCTTTTTTTTTGCCGGGGTCCTTGACACACTGGCGGACAGAGACCAGTCAATGTATAAACCAGTAAAACCTGGAACACCGGCACTGGGCATCAATTCAAATTTTAACAGTTAGATTAAAGGACTAGTAAATCTGATGAATAGTGACAATGGCGACATTAGTCAGCTAGTTGCCTACATCTCTTGTGCACACACACACAAAGAGTGGTTTACATCTTAAAACAAAAAACCGATTTATAAAATACACAGTTTAAATTACAATTAGTAAATGTCATCTTAGCTTAAAAGATTTAGCGTGAAAATGCATCTGTTCCCAACTTGCTCTGGTTTAATATCTCCACCCTACTCAGGTTTGTTTGTTTGTTTTTTGGGATTTGGATCTTCTACAGTCACTGCATCAAGATTCCAACATGTCTCAGAGAAAAAACCCGAAAATGCAAGAAGTTTCCCCCGACTCTAGAGACAATCTAGAGAACAGAATTAAACAAATTCAAGAAGAGAAAATTTAACTTGAGGAGAAGTCCAGACAAATGGAGGCCCAAAATAAGCACATGGGAGAAATGCACAATGAGCTACTCATGAGTGGACAAGTTAAAAACACACAATACCAAACAGACAGTGCTTTTTTCCAGAAGCACTGGAAAAAAATGAAGAATGGTTCAAGAGAAAGAGCAGCAGCAAGAAATACAGAAAGAAACACAACTTGTTCTCCAAGACATTGAGAGGAAAAATCTAGAACTGCAAGTATGTTATAACAAAATGAAGGACAAAACCATTGCACTAGAAGGAGAAAAGAAAAAAACTGCAAAAACAATGCTCACAGATGCAGTGTAGGTTCAATGAAAGGCTGAGACAAAACACAGAGATCGAGGAACTTAATGACAACTTGATGTGCAAGAACACTGAAATGCAGCCACAAAAGCGAGAACAAGACAAAACACATAAAGACCTGCAGTGTACGCCTCAAGAAATGCAGAGGAGAAATCAGGAGTTAGAAGACATGTACAGGAGGGACCCTCCGTCTTCCTCACTTGATCATGAGACGTAGCCTTGTCTTCCGCCACCTCTCCTCTCCTCTCTCTCCCTTTCTCTCCTATCACCTCTCTATCGCTCTCCCCCTCCCTCTTCATTATTTTTCTTTTGTTTTCCCCCAACCAGCCCCGACAGTTAACTGTCCCTCCCTGAGCCTGGTTCTGTCAGTAGTTTCTTCCCATTCAAAGGGAGTTTTTCCTCCCCACTGTCGCTTGTGCTTGGTCAGAGGGAATTGTTGGGGTATTCGCTCCTCTGTGCCTTTCCTCCTTTCAATCCCTTTTTTTTTCACCTCTTCTCTTCTCTCTTTTGCTCTCCCCTTCCTTTTCATCCTTTTTCTTTTTTTTTTTCACCCTTACCCCCCCAGCCAGTCCCGGCAGTTAACTGTCCTTTCCTAGCCTGGTTCTGTCTGAGGTTTCTTCCTATTTAAAGGGAGTTTCACATCATATTAAACTCTACAGCTTCACTCATATCAGACTGTTTACATCTGCCAAAACCTGCAATAAACATTCTGAACTTTTTGTCTGTGTACTGCGCTTGTGTCCAGGTCCAGCCCTCTTGCATGACAGATTATTTAGTGCCTTTGCAAGTATCAGGTCAGATAGAAATGATTTTTAGAAAGTAAGAACTCAGTAAATCTCAATTTCCATAATCTAGAAATTTGAAGTCACTATTTAAGCAACCAAAATTCCAAAGACTTGCTTGAGAAAGGATATTTGGATTGTGTTGGGGTTTTTTTCTCTGAATCCCAGGAGCTCTTTAATTATCTTCCAATGCATGACCTGAGCATATATTACAATTAGCAATGATATAATACACCACCCTGAGCACGCCCAGCTCTTCTGATCTCGGAAGTTAAGCAGGATTGCGCCTGGTTAGTTTTTCTTTGGGAAAACGCTTGGAAATACCAGGTGCTGTAAGGTCAGGGTGGCTGTAGCTCAGAAAGTATAGCAGATCATCTACTAATCAGAAAGTTATCCTTAAATATCCTTGGGCAAGATACTAAACCCAAGTTGTTCTCCAATGTATCCATCAGAGTATTAATGTTAGACAGAAATCGCTTAAGCGTAGAAAAAGTTATAAAGCGCTTTGAGTGCTCAGGTAGAGTTGAAAAGCGACATAGAAAAACCTGTCCATTTACCATATGCTTAAATATTAAGCTTTGAAAGTTATCTTTGAATCTGGAAACAATAATCTAGTCATGAGATTATCCATGCTGTGAGTTATATCCTGAGTATTTTAGGAACACAGTATCCCTGTCTCTAATGGCTACTTCCAACAGGATGATCAATAATTTTAGAGTGTTCACACAACTCTGGTTGACCGGTTTCTTGAACATGACAATGAATTGACTTAACTCAAATACCCTGTAGTGTCACTTACACTATGAGACAAGATAGATTATATAACTTTTTTTTCCTAATTTCTTTAGAGGAAAAGTTTTAAAATCAAATTGTAAACAATGCGATAAAATCTCAGCACCAGCACTTTGCCACAAAGTCGATATTGCCTGCTGTTTAGGCTCGCTCTCGGGGAATTGTTATATTCTTTTCTGTTTTATGGTCTCTCTTGATGACAGAATTACAGCTAGAGCTAGAGCTGTGTGACACCAAGAGAGAACAAATCCTGCAATGTCAGCACGGCTGAACTTTAATGTCTCGCCCCTCTAACCTTTACTAAAACTTCCACACAACTGTAAAACAACAGTCGAATAAAAAAATAAAAAAATTAAAAGACACTTCAGTGGCAGCTGATGCTCTGCTGCACTGAACTAACACCATCAGCACCACTCGCAGTGTTCTCTCCTGTAGCTCAGGCCACTGGGAAATGTCCTGGAAGAGAGCTAAAGGATTACCCAAATTATCAGCTCTCACCAGGTACAGCAGCCACAGGTGAGCTGCATTATGCTAACAGCTACTGACCTAGTTGTGAGCATTTTCAATGACGAGGAAGACCAGAAGAGTGGCTGTGCCTGCAGAGACTCTTAACAGAAAGCTTGGCTCAGTTGCTGCTACAGCTGGCTGCTCACATGTAGTCTGCCACAAACCAAAGGCTGAAAATGACTGTCTCTGTTTTTTATGTAGCCTGTCATTACAGAAACCTTCTATATAGCAAGCACTGTTGCATAATTATTTGTGGCTATATTGGTGAGAGATCCGAAAGAAAAACGTTACAGAAATGAACATTTTTTTTATGTCTCTTTATTCACAAAACAGTATTTTTATTAAATATAAGGGAGAGCTTGGTTGGTTAACATTCATTCAGGATACTAAATGTTCGGTTATAATATGTTGTGGAAAAGCTCTGTTTAATTATTATAACCTCAAACAAGGTTTGGTTACATGCACACTTTATTCAATGTGATTTTAATACAGTGTTGTGTTTACAGGCACTGAAGCATTTAATCAGAACAATACCACGCGAAGTGAGGACCAGATCATGGATTTCTCTTCCTCTGTACTGACCACCTCGTCGGCATACGTTCGATCAGTTCTCTGGAGATCATCTGCTCAGCTCACTTGTTGTGTTGCACTTCATTCTGTAACATGTTATAAAGTCTGAATGTTTGCATTAATAAAAAACAAACTCCTTGCAGAGAACTCCGTTCAGCTCTGAAACAATGACTTTTGAGCACATGAAGAAACATAAGCTTTAATGTCAAAGAGGGCATGCACGCGTCTGAAGCTACTAGATGAGGTTCAGTGAGTTGCTTGTTATAATTTTTCTGCTCATTAGCTTTTAAAGTTCTGTTAAAATAAAGATTTTGCTCCTTAAACCTTTAAACTGATTATTGTTGGAATGCTAGGATCCATGAAAAAATAGTCTTTGATCTGCATCTATTTGAGTACTAATGCACAAATTGAGAAACTTTTTTTTGGATGAAAATACTTTCTATTTTTAGATTTCGTAGACTCGCCTACATCAAGACAGATTCGCTAAAGCCATATTAAATACCCACGGGATGGGGTTCTTTGAAGAAAGGAGCTGATGTTGTCTATTTGCCAGTCATATTTGTTTTTCCTTCTTTTGCAAATTTTATGAAAAGAATTACATATGCCCAAAATATTTTTTAAACTGCCAATTTTTTCCAAACTCTACTGATTAATTTTAGGAGGTATATTTAGAAAAATGCCATATGTGATACCGACTCAGCTGACAGCACAAAATTATAAATCTAGGGGAAGAAAATGATAGCAGGGTATTTCTATCTGCTGTTGACACAAGGATGTCCCTTTTACACGTTGTTGACACAGTGGTGTGTATTTTTGAGATACAGAATGACAGACATGAGGTAAGTTTTTTTTCAGAACAGAAGTAGGGTGAACTTAATCAGCATCACTGCTCTAATGTCTTATCTGGCATTTGCTGACCCGTAGGATGGAGAAGACGGATGTCTCCTCTTCTCCATCTTTCTTCATGTTCCTCCCAAACACACACACAAATGCTCACACATGTAAACACTATGACTGAAGACAGATTATTTTTTCCTTTTTCTGAACACTCTTTGGGGTGTGTTAGTACCTTTTGCTGAGAGAGAGGAAAGCTCGGTGTGGAATACATAAATATTTAATGATCAACAAGCAATATGAAGTAACATGTAACATACAGGTAGACCTGACTGCAAATGCTGAAGTGAAATCCATGAGTTCAAAGAAACTTGTACAAGCAATCCGATATAGAAATTATAGACCACCACAGATATTTAAATTCCAGTCATTGTACAAGTAACCGATACCAGCATTGCTTGCTAGATCTCTTTAATATTCAGTACACCAGCTGGAAACACATCTGCAGTCATCTATATGTGCTACATGCTCTGCGGGGGGAAATTGGAGCAAAAATCACCTCTCACATATCAGTTTGAAATGAAAGAATTGGATTTTTCTTTCAGCTAAAATTCGATGGGCTTGTTTTGGTTCATATCAAAAGGCAAACTCACATTTTAAAGGTCTTTCTTGTATGTAGAGGTTTTTCTTATATTCACCATAGACAAGATGGAAAGATGTGTCTTATCAAATGTATTCCAGTGTATTTGGGTCTCTATGTTTTGGTCTAAAATCTCAAGCCACAAAAATATTTCATAAGTTAATATTAGGCATCGGCAGTATGACATTTTCAGATTAAGTGCTTACTTTCCAACATTACCATCTTTTTAATACAAAATTTCATATTTTATTTTTATACTATCAAGTACACTGTCTGTGCCTCAGCAAGGAAACAAAACAAAGTGGAAATTGTGCAAATAAAAAGAAAATAACTCTGGAAGGTGTTCAAATGCTTTAGATTAGCTTAGATTAGCTTTGGCTACAGACGAAAAGAAAATATCTACAGCAACTCTTACACCAAAATAAATGTGTAAAACAAAGGCAGGCTATCGCTTCAAAATGGAAGCAGTTAGCTCTGGTTTTTCAACAACTTGCCAGGTGTACAGATTAAAGTTACAATGTGTAAAATACTGTCGTTAGTGAAACTTACTTTGAAGTGAACATATTTGAACATATTTGAACAAGTTGGACACTTTCACGTCAACTCTCATATGATGTGAGAAGGTAACCAAACTGTTTATCAGAGAGAAATTGTGATTTTTAGGCCACTTAAACCTAACAGCAGCTGGCATAATGTTAGCTTACAACTAGTTGCTGCTGTTGTTTAGCCGGCTCATTATCAGCTGTCCAGATACTGGAGGGTTGCATGTCTAATCTGCTGACACTGACAGTAACTGCAACAATATTAGGGCTAAATAAGCGTGTTTATACATGTTTACTTGTGACTTCAGTTCAAGAGATGAGGCTTGAGGTAAAAAGGGAGGAGAACCATAATAATGATAAAACAAACGTATGATCCTTCATATCTTGATTCTTTGAGGTGCCGTAAGGGACATTATTACTGAAATGTTCTCACACACTCCACTGAAACACTCTCACACACGCTACTGAAATGCTCTCACGCACTCCACTGAAAACCGAGGCATTTCAGCTGAACAGGAAGTTGTTTCCTGACAAGGAAACTGAGGGAAAAAGTGTTACATTTCAAACCAATACAAGGATGTCTACTCAGCAACCTGCTAGTAGCCTAAGTGAAGCAGCCGCATTACTTAACAACATATTAGCTTCAAGAGAGACCATCAGAACAATGTCAAATGTGACAGCTGTGGGGCAGCAGCCTGTTGCAAGACTGTGGTCACGTGAGCCCTCACATGCGAAGTCACAGTCAAGCTAGCCGCACCGCCAGCCGCACCTACATTCTTGTTGCACTTTACTTACGCATATTACAGTACGGGTGCAGACTGGCTTAGAAACACAAGTGTCTTCTGGACACTGGCGTTTTTCACTATTTTTCTTCTCAATCCACTTCGAGTTTTGCAATATTAGCTATATATATATATACATATATATATACATAAATGCCAGTATCCAGAAGATGCATGTGAGGGCTCACTTGACCACAGTCTTGCAACAGGCTGCTGCCCCACAGCTGTCGCATTTGACAGAGTTCTGATGGTCTCTGTTGAAGCTAATATATTGTTAAGTAATACAGCTGCTTCACTTAGGCTCCTAGCAGGTTGCTGAGTAGACTGTGTAGTAGTGTGTAGTAGTTTGAAATGTACCACTTTTTCCTTCAGTTTCCTTATCAGGAAACAACTTCCTGTTCAGCTGAAATGTCTTGGTTTTCAGAATTAAAAGTTGCCTCCACGGCACCACGAACACCTACGAGTTCTCTTCTCCTCAGCCTTTTGGATACTACGTATGTGGCCGGTCTCTAGCCACACACATAAAACACAACCAGGTGGAATGATGATGTCCATCTCAGCCACTGTATTCAAGATGGCGGGGGACATGGTGGCTTCCACCCTGAAAATCTACCATACTGTGAAACCTTCAAATATTGTTTACAATGCATCTCACAATTCAAACTGAAATTAAATACCCGCATAGCTACATACAGGTGACCCTGTAAAAAAGAAATGTGTGGCTAAAGACCTGAAATTCAATCTGTTCCATCTGAATGACTTGAAGAGCATTACAAACCGTGGGATTACCTGTCACTGTGTTTACACAACCTTGAGGTACATGCAGAGTTTGCATACAGTCTGGGAGCATGCCCACTGTGCATTTATGCTTTTAAGTGAGCACTCATGCATGTCTGTATATCTTACTGTCCACCTCCCTGACTACAAGTGAGGGCACCTAGAAAAAGTGAGAAAATTAAGTCAGCAAGAAAAGCTTGACACGAGTGTCATCCGCCTCTTAAAGGCAGAGAAACATCAATAATTCAACAGTTACAATAGCTCATCCCAAGTTACAAACTTGTGCGTCGGGTTATATCTGTGCTTTAGAACAGCCTGCCTCTGTAGCTTTCACCGACACTTTCAGCTTGCAGTCACAACACCCAGCACCGAGATCTAACGAACAAGTTATTTGCTCTGATTAACTGTGCAGATCTTTTCCCGCATCATAACCGTATTTGTACCTTATTTCTTGAAAAATACTCTTACCTCCCATTGTTTGTAACTGATGACAGTTAATGGGAGCTGGCGACAGCATAGTACAATTCATAAAGTAATTACTACATGTCTAGACTGCACTACATTGAGACTGAGGGATGCAGTCATGGTTTCTGTTTGCTTGCTACATGTTACTGAGTATTGATTTTATTGCCAAGATTTCCACCTGCTACTTATTTAAGGCAGAGTATTTGGGGAAATATGCTTAACTGCCTATTTTCCTGGGGAAAACGAGTACAGCTGTAGTTCTGTTGCTAGTTTAGCTTACCTCAGCAGTCTGTAAACTGGTAAAAAGGGAGAGAGCTATCCAGATGCGGGTAATGCTATTGACAGATTAGGCAAAAGTTGGAGTCCATAGCATGCCTAAATTACTGCGACCATGTGCAATGACCTTGCAATCTCCTTGCCTTTAAAATGGTTGTTTAGAAGACAGGGACCAGGTCTGTGATCACTCATAGTAAGCTGCCATCTTCAGTGTAACTTCTGTGCATCAGTGATAAATGGGAATAAGATGGAGTCTGCTAGTTGTTGTTAAACTAAAGTGTTGAGCTGTTTTTATTTTATACTTAATTAAAGTTTTCAGAGAATTACTACCTAAGCTACTTTTGTAGTTTCATTTGACTTATGCTGTGTCACTGGATATAATGATGTGTCACTTCTATTACACAATGGTAATGCTGCTGTTGGAACCTTATTTCAATAGATTCAAACTTGAAATTAGGTAGTGTGTCATCAGTGACAGTAGGTCATTAGAAAATAAGGATGGAAAATGCCCTTTATTTACTTGCATTTATAAATGCTGCTGCCTGCAAACATCTATAAAATGTTGTTTATATTTTTTTTTCTATATTGTCATAAATATTATTATCCCAAATTTTGCTTACATTATTTTGTTTTCAGGCTATATGTTGCGCATCCCTAGTTGCCAAAAATAAAAGAAAAAAAAAACATTTTTTTTTTCTCAATCACAGGAGGTTACAGTGCTATTTTTCTTTATTGACCACCAGCACATTTTCAACTTATACAATCTTCTCTCAAATCGTTTTCTGTGAAGTGCCAGCTGTGCGACATACTAAATTGGCATTAAAAATTCCACATGATTATTTTTTTTAACAAGTGTGATATTTTTAAGCCTTAAATGTTCAAATCTGCATTAAATCAACCAGTGTGCAACATTATGAAGATTCATTTAACTTTTTATAGCGATAAATAAGGCTTTTAAAAAACTCTTTCTTACTGGGTAGTATATCATTAATTGAAGCAAAAGCCAAAGGAGACTGATGACTGCCATACCTCCTAATATTACGTTAACTCCCACATGAAAAGAAAGTGTCATTTATTTTCAATGGAAAGGAGGCATTTAGCTTAACTTATAAACAATGGGAGGAGGGGGAAAACAATCTATCATAATAATAATAAATTATAATAAATCTATGATTTTTATTATTATGATTATTATTATTATGATTATTATTATTATTATTATTATTATTATTATTAAGCGCTGGCTTTCTTCCCAGGAATAAACAGGAAGAAACCTGCCTGCTAGAGGTTTCTTCCTGTTTAAAGGGAGTTTTTCCTTCTCACTTTCACCAAGTGCTTCCTCACAGGGGATTGTCTGATTGTTGGGGTTTTCGCTGTATTGTTACTGTGATCAGGCACTATATAAATAAAACTGAAATGAACTGAACCATAATCATTTTGTTAAAAAATTGGTTAGATAAGATAGCTGTTGCCTAACTGTAGACCTGAGAATAGTAATAGTATTTTTTATTATACTCTTGACTAGAATGAAAATGGCTATTGGAAAATGTCCATCACATATTTCTTTAGAAAAAATTGTAATGCTCTTGAATATTTGCAGTGAAATGCATGGTGGCATAGTCTCAAAAGTCTACTTTTACATTTGTGGGTGGAATAAATATATGTAACTGTGGTATAACAGGCAAATAAAGCCCATGCCAGATTTCATTGGTGAGTTGATGATAACTTTGAGATGACACGCAATTTTCTCCAAGACTCTGAGTCCGTGAAAAAGGTTTATTACAATAACTCATATGATTTCTCTTTGATAGGCAAAAATGTTTTTGTCTAAAATTTCTAAACTCACAGGCAGTGAGACACTAAATGTTAATAAATATTTCCTCTGCAGCCTTGCAGCAACAGCAAATCAGATCTTATTCTTTCAGTTATGATGATTTGTACAACTTCTTACACCTAAGTCACTTGGATTTGCCTATAATATCACTAAATAAAGCTTCTATTATTAAGGAACTGTCACTATTTTTTCCTCAAGGATTTTTTTTAATAATAAGAAGCTGATGGAGAATGAAGTCAAAAAGACAGTTCATCTAGAAAATATTGAGCTGTGAACACCACTGAGAATCTGTTGTGTATTTAATCATCTTCACTCACACAGCATGACTGGAGCAAGCCTAAGAAAACAATTCTTTTCATTTGTGTGGTTTGTTTTTTTGTTTGTTTTTTTAAATAAACTTATTACAAGGCATTATCTTGCCCGAGGCCAAAAAGAAAAAGTCTCAAAAAATATCTGCCCCTGAAAGACGAGTACCTTGCCTGGCAGCTCAACTGCCCCAAGGCTACCCAAAGCTTTCTGTCTCCCAGGAATCACATATCAGACTTCACAAGTTAAGGCAAATACAGCGAGAAACACACCTATACAGTTCACAAAGGATTTTAATAATGCATTATATATAAATGGTGTTTGTTTTCTACCTGCTCTTACTAGAGTTTTTTTAAAAGAAAAGCAGCAACAGAGAAAAGCATGTGTTTAAGAAAAGTGTTCTAGAAGCTAGGCAAGAGTTCTAAAGAGATTTGCTGAGCAGCTGAGACAGGATACATATAAAACCTGTCTCATCTTTTCCTTACTTGTATATTTTATTCATTGACTTTTCCGTTTGCTTCGTTCCAAGTGATGAATTCCAAACGAATTCCAATTTTTGTGTTTTATTTTTAGCTTTTCAAGATGTTTTTGTTGAAGGGTTTCCCGCTTTTTTTTTTTGGCCCAAATTTTTTCCATCGGTCAAATATGTTTGAAAACTTGAGACGAGATTTTTAATAATATATTGAAAGCAAAGAAAGAAAAAAGAGAGACTCTACGTAGTCCTGCAAAAACTATGTAAACCAGTAATAGTTTTCTGTGTGACTTTATCGTCTGTCATATCATTGTGGAGGAAGTTTGGCCCTCTCTTCTTTACAACGTTGCTTCAGTTCATTGAAACCTTGATTCTTTTCTTTTGCAACCATTCGGTTGTAGATTTGCTGTCAGACAGATGGCCTCACCTTTGACTCTAGAATACTTTGGCACACAGAGGAGTTGATGGTCGACTCAGTAAAGCTCAGGTTTTGTGGCTGAAAAACAAACAAGCCCAAATCATCACTCCTCCACCACCGTGTTTGACAGCTGGTATGAGTATTTGTGCTGATGTGCTTGCTGTGTTTGGTTTTCTTCAGATGTAATGCTGTGTTATGGCCAGACATCCACACTACTACACTAATACTCCTGGGAAGTATGTCCTATTGTGTTAAAACACACCTGTATACTCCAGACCACCAAACTACCACAAGTTCTGTTTTTATAGAGCTTCGAACTTGCTGATCATCAATTAATAAAGTGTATTTGATTAACAGCACCTGTCTGTTACTTCCCCTCTTATTATAGACCATTGGTTTTTTTTTTATAAATGACTGAAAGTTCACAAGACAAGATTTTTAAAAACTCATAAGTAACTCTGTGTTTTTAATCTATATGATTTGTTGTTCAACTCAAATAAACAGGAAATAGATATTCAAGGACCAGCAGCAGTATAAGCAGGAGTTCGCAAATGTAATGCCCCTTTCGCCACAAACAAGGTAACCGCATCTCCTCCACATTATTCACGCAGAGGAATTGTATCAGATCAGTTTGTGTCAGGCCCTTTTCTCATAAAAATTCTATTCATGAAATCTCTAATTGCCTCAGTTAGTTAATTTTATTTGCATAGATGTACAAACAGTTGGCTGGCTCTCTGAAGTGGGGATGATGTGTGAATCTGGGGCATGCAGTGACTGATGTTCAGTGCTGACGGGCATTGGCACTGCCACTGTGCCAAACCCATGAGGTGCCCAGCAGAGAAGAGGAGCTGCAGCTGGCCTGGATAAGATTTGCCATCAAGTACGACAGCAACCTGGCATCAGTTGTACCTGAAGCACATAAGGCATCTGGGGACACCTGGAGGATGCTGATGCGGCCGTTGTCTTTTCTGCTGTGACGTATTTTCGCAAGTGGGCCCCGACCAGTGAAACTTCCCACACATTTAACACATTTAAACCTGATATATCTTAATAAAATAAAAAGACATGCAATTGCAACAGTTTGTTTCAGTTTTGAACATGATAAATAAATGCTGCTGGAGTAAATGAAAGAAAACTGTCAGGATGTCTCTTTGGGCTTAATTGTAAGAAATAAATGTTTAAAATTACAGAAAAAGTTCTGGTAGCTCATTGCCCAGACTGTTATCTAATTATAAAGTAGAAAGTTTTTATTTCACAGAAAATGTTCTATTTTTATTTTTATTTATTTAGTTATCTTTACTGTGGACCCATTGTAAAAACAAACAAACTATTTCAATAGCAGAGATTGAAAAACAGTAACTTTTCTACCATGTAATTGTTTAACTATTACTTAATTACTTTGGTTTAGTGTGAATGGCCATGGTGGAAGTCTTTATTAGTAGGAAAACGCAGTTAAAATTTAAAAAGTCTATCCCCTTTTTCACATTTTCCAAAGCCAAGTCCGGTGGGCTGGATTGGACGCTTTGCAAGATCAGTTTTGGCCCCTGAGCCTTATGTTTGACACCCCTGCTTTAGACTAATTGTCAGGTTAAGGTTATCTGATTTATTGCATGGTAGTTTTCTTTTTTAAAGTTAACCTGCTCAGTAGATTTGCATCTTGATCTGAGCCAAATTGATTCAGCATCTGACAACAGCTCATGTGGTGTGTGGGGATCACAGCTTTATGCCAAGAATGGAAAAAAGCCAATGAGAGATGAGTTCATGTTGAGGTGACTTGGGCTTTTTTCCACAGTTTTTGGTTGGATTTCAGTCAAGTTTTACTGTGCCGAGGATTAGAGAATGCAACTGTATTAAAACCCCAGCAGGGCTTTCTTAGTTATGTCATAAAAATCTATTTCGTGTTGCCTATTCATTTAGTTGGAACAGATGTAAGTCTGAAAGACAATTTTGCAAGTATTAGTTGTGAGTGATGTATTTCCTTTTTTAATACCAGCTGGAATTTTTAATGTCCTGTCATCTTTTCCTGCTTTCAGGATGGGTACTCTTGCCCTACTTCCACAGCTCTATTGTACTGCCCATTTCCTCTGGGTTAAGGCAATGTGTTGCCCAACACAGCGGGATTAATCTGTTGCAAGTCTCTTCATTTCTCTCCAGTTCAGTTCTGTCACTCATAACTCGTTACACACCAATACAAACACTCCATATTTAGACAGCTTCACTTGCCTGGCTGCTTAAAAGTGCATACGAAATGACAAACTCTATCCCCGGGCAACCGTGTCACAATTGTACAGTTTTTACTGCAACTACACACACCAACCAAATCCTTTAGACTGTTCTATATTTCAGAAATGTCGGCTTCATTCATCAATCCAGCCAGCAGTGGCGTTGCTCACCACAGTATAATTGGGACAACTACGGACCTGACCATAAATCCCCAGCCTGGACCACTGCACATGTTTGGGAGGTGGAAACTTGTAGGTGGCAAAGTGTGAATTCCTCACCTAAATCCAAACTACAGTGTAGTGACCGAGAAACCATCATTGCTGTAATAACCCAGGACCGTGTGCACTGAATTGACTTTCACTGTATTGCTTGTTGATTTACAAAGTCATTGACAAAGTCACAGTAGGTCTGCTGTAGGGTCAGTTTACCTGAAATCTTATTGCTCATATAAAGTCATTTGGTTAGTATTTTGACTTGATTGAATTACTTTTTAAAATGTAATTTTTTTTTCTTCTTCATCATCATCATCATCATCATCATATCATTATTATTATGCTGTTATTTATACTCATCGTACTCATGCACAGTGTCTTATTGTTACTGATTAATTGTGTTGTAATTGTGAGGGACAGCCTTTCAAACTGTTGCCTTAGTTACTACTACGAATGGATTTCCACTCTATCAACTTCCATGTTCTTCCTCAGTTTTAATCTTATATTATTCATTAGTGTTAAAAAAAAATGACTTTTGTGTTTGTGTTTAACCTTATAGGCATCAAACTTGATAGGAATGGATTTCTCTTAATTTGTTCGCCTGGGTCCATTTTCTAATGGAGAGAGCTTTGTTAGATGTTTGCTTAACAAAAGGATGGACGCTCACAGGAAAAGATAGCTTTGTTTATCCCGTCATTTCCATTTAGGCATGCATGCCTCTCATCCATCTGAGAGGCTTTGTGAAAAACGAGCAAAAGATGATGCCTGCAGGCTGGTCGATGGGGTTCTGGCTGCTGAGAGCACCTATATATTCATTATCATATAAAGCAGAAGAAGCACTGGATCTACACCCAGGCTCTGGGTTTTTATTGCTTATGAGGCTTCATTAAATATGCATGAATCATAACAGTGATTTACAGATCATTTCCTGTCCATGAATCTTTAATGCCTCTTACTATGTCATCTGGCAAGTGATACACCTCCTCTGCTAATCAGTATGAAAAACCTGTTACTTTTTTCAGCACCCTGTAGTCTCACTCTCTTCCTCGTAACATCTCGCTCAAAGACGTATCCTCAAAGATGCCATTTTGAGAAGGTACGAGATATTTTTTTCGCAAATGTCAAATTAAGGTAACCTCAAATAATGAATAGAAACTACCCAATAAAAGCACTCTGGGGTAGGAGGAACAACAAAACGCGAGTATTTTACAGATCCATCTTCCTAAAAAGCTCAAACATGTTAAGGGTAGTCAAAATGAGTTCAGAATTTTTGAATTTTAACTCTCCCTGAACTTGTCCTGGTTTGCAGCTTAACTCAGCAGACTCCTGAGCAATATTTCCTCTGAATTTATACTCATCAGTGAGTATTGCTAATCTTCTTATTCCACTGCCAGTCGGATTACCTGACTGCTGATATGTTGAATAAACCCCTGTCTGTTTTCTCTCTCCTTCTTCCCCTGAGCTTTCTCATCTTATGTGTGTGTGTGCGTGTGTGGCCGGGCACAAGAAGCAGCCAGTAATCATTTAGTTGCAGCTGGTAGCACTGCAAAATTGCACCATATCCAGGGATTCCATCTTAGACCAGCCAATGAATACTATCTAAAGACATCCATAGACATATTTTACTTTTTCTCGTGTCTGCTGAAGAAGCTTTTGTTTGATTAACTGTTGAGGGGAACATTTCTGCGAAAACTGATAACGCATAACAATTATGCACATTTAGTGCACCACTGCGGGATAATCTTCCGCATCTTTCAGTGTTTGTTTGTTCTTTAAATTGGGCTTGCGTGCATAATGTTAGGGTAATTCTTGTAGCTCTAACCTTGTAGTGTTAATTATAAAATGCTTTCTTGTGTACTATAAATTGCTTCTCACAGCTGCTCTGTCTTTCTGTCTGCTTAGTGGGGAGTAGTTGCCAGTAGCTGATTGGAGGACGGCAGTCTTGGACAGTGCTGTATACTGTGACATTCTTACAAGGACAGCCCTTCAGCAGTAGTCTCAGTCAACGGCTAATGTATGTCTTTTTCACTGCCCTCCTCTTGTTTTTAGGCTGGTCTCCCACATACTCACAAAAAGCCTTTAAATGCACCCACAAAAACATGCTGGCCTTGCTCTTTCATCTCCCTCTGCATCCACTGGCAGCCCTTTAAAACACAGGAATTTGGCATTCAACCCAGCGATTGCAAAGCGAAATGTTTTTTTTTTGTTTTTTTTTGTTCATTTACTCTGTTCTGCTCTAGTTGCTGCAATGGCTAAATTGCTGCTCATTAGAAGAGACGCGGCCACACCGTGTCCCAGGTCCATCCTGTTCCCCCTATGGAAAACAACTCCACTATTAAGAGGAAAAGCATTAGGAGTGGCCATTAGCGAGTGCACAGAGGAGAGACATAAAAAGCAAAACAGCAGCGCACACTCTGGCAGAAAGACAGAGAGTTTTAGTGTTGCATTATTCTCTCTAGCGTCTGGATAATGAAATTTACATTTGTTTTCCACTGAGAGTCTTCAGCTGTGTCACAAAAAAGTTCTGGCACTGGTACTCAAAAACAAGGACTGTACCATATGCAGGAGGGATAACAGCAAAAGGGAAAAAAAGGTTTTGTCACTGCTTTCTTGCAGCAATTAGAGCAACACTTGAAGAGGAAAAAAAGTTCATTAAATTTGAGATGCTTTGCACAGTGGCTGAGCTGAGTGCTTTTTAATTAGTATAGACTGACATATTGAACTATTGTTACTGTATGTCAAGGTGTCAATTAATCAGCCGTTGCCTAATAAAAAAAACAAAGAGTCTAGTTAGACGCTAACGTCAATCCATTTTCTTCTTGTGCTGGAGCCTATCCCAGCTATCATAGGGCAAGAAGCAGGGTACACCCTGAACAGGTCGCCAATCTGTTGCAGGGCTAATACACACAGACAGACAACCATTCACACTCACAGCCAATTTTAATAACCAATTACCTAACTTGCATTTCCTTAGGGTGCTGAAGGGAGACAGAGTACTTGGGGAGATCCCACATGGACACGGAAACCATGAATTCCACACAGAAGGGCTGCTGGATTTGAATGCTGGACCTTTTTCCTGTGAGGTGATAGCGCTAACCACCACACTGCCCTCTAACGTCTGCATCATAAGAAATGATTGCAACATCATCCTAATAATAGGCATAAAATAAGTGTTTTTATATCATTTTCATATCACTATTTTAGTTCAGCGTGTTATTATTCTGAAATTTACTGATTAACACTAAACACAGTGTGCAGTTGTTCCTAAATCTAAGTTCTGGCCAACTTTACAGTTTGATCAGAAGATAACAAAAGCTGAAAAGTCAGCGGATCATCAAAGCGACGCAATCGGGCCAACATTCATGGTTTTCAGAGGTTTTCCTGAGGGAACCGTGAATGTGTGCACCAATCCATCCTGAGATATTTCACAGACTGGTAAAAATGTTAGCATCACTGGGGTCAAGGGATCTCGAAGTCTTCTGGATACAATGTGGGCAGACCATGAATATCTATATTTTCTCAGGGCTGTTAAACTGGTTTGGCTGAACACATCAGTGGTTATTTTTTCTGTTTTATTTTTGTCAGCAGTAGTGAGGGGAAATCCATGTGCTTCTTGTTTCATGTGAACTTTAACAACTCCTTCCTCGCCCACTGAGCAGCGAAAAGGTCACTGCTGCCTCTCCCATCGCCACCAGTTAAACATCCGACTCAGTCTGGGTCACCGTGGAACCACGCTGCTGTGAAATGTTTTCCAGTGGCTGCCTCATTCTTAATAAGTTCCCAAGTTTGCCTTAATAAGCCCTGTGTTGAGATGAACGATAGACTTGTATCTGCTGATGTACACAGTGCAAGAACACTGGGGGAAATGTTTTCTTTTGTTCAGCTTTAAAGGTTATCATCAGTCTAGGTCGGCATCCGTGTACTATAAAAAAAAACCCACTCCCTCACATTTGTCCATCTTAATGTTCTTCTGCTCAGTGTGACAGCTTTTGAAAATTGCAAACATTCTTTACAGACAGTTACAAATGTATTAAATTATTCATCTGAAAGAGACAGCCTGAGCTCACTGCCTATGTTAGTGCATTTTTCCACTGAATTGCCTTTTTATATATTTAAATACATAAAAATGTTTAGCACAGTTAATTTTTATCATACCATTCATACAAACAGCCTAACCCCCCCCCCAAAAAACAACTAAATCTGCCGTGGACTGCGGTTCTTATTGATGTTATTTTGTCGACAGAGTTGCTATTTATTCATGTTTCTAACTGGCCAGATGGTGGTGACCTCTTGAGGTGCACACAACACCACATTTAAATGTGTTTCAGGACTAATACGCAGCAAACTGTATAGAAAGTAGATTAGCGTCAACACAGCTGAGTTTGACGTCATGTTTTATTCAACGCTCTTGAAAAGAGAAGACCTTGGAATAAAAACATTTTGGCTGGAGAGACAGGGAAGGGAGGGGAGGAATCAACAGAAATGTTTCTCTTTTAAGGATTCAGCAGAAAATACTCAAGTTTCTCTCTTGATGTCCAATATCACCCTCTTAGCACAAACAGTGTAGGTTAAATTCAAAATTCATTCCTTTTGTGTAGAAAAGGACAAGTTCACATTTTGCTTCAGGAGCTTTCAGCAGAGATATTATAAATCTAAGACCACTGAGCTGCATTCACACAAGTGAAGGTGGGCAGCTCCCACGTAAACTACACAATTAAAAACCTCCCATCTAATCACAAAGTCACTGGCCACAAAGTCTGGCAGGCGATGAAAAGCTCTGGGGTACAATTGGCTCCCTGAATGGCAGTAAAAGACAAAAGCTGTAATCAGATTGTTTGATTTCACAGTTTTGATAAACAGAATGATGAAAATCAGTCCTTCAGAAGGGTATGTGGTTTCATTACCTATTTTGAACCAGCCCCTATTTCTTTCTCTGTTTTACATTGTCATTTGAGACAGCGCTGAGGTTTAAAGTCTGTTTAAAGTTGAAGTTTAAACCACCATCTTCTACACTACTAAGCTCCTCGCCCACTCGGTGTTCCTTGTCTGTGTGGGTCAGGCCTGGGTTCTGGTGGGGATGTGATTAAACTTTTTCTTTGTCTTTTCCACTCTGTTGCACTTTATCTTACTAACCTCCCTACTGCCACCCTCGTGTCTCTTCCCTTCTCCTCCCTTCCCATCACCACCTCAGGATCACTGCAGTGGAACCTGGTCTCATCTCAGCAGTAAGGATGATTGATTAGCCATCAGCAGCCAGGCTCATCTACTCTTACCATTACTGCTGCACTGTTGCTGCTCACTTTTAAGGGCTAGCATTGGGCAGAGCAGGTCGCTAGAGCCCAAAACACGGGTGTGACAGACTCACATTTGATCCCAATGATATACAAATCCTCTAATTTGTGTGGTTAATCCACCCAAGTGTTGAATGGTCTCCCTGCCCCAGTCATGCCTCATCTACTTTGACAGAATTCAGTCATCTTGACCATCCAGACAATTCCTGGTATCCGTAATAAAATGACACATTTTTTAAAATTGTACTGGAGTGAAAAGGACAGAGCCAGGGCATATCTCAAGACCCTTTTAGAAATGCACCCATTCCCATTAAGCTGACAGCATCTGAAAGGTTCAGGTTTGTGTCTCTATGCACACCCTCATTACTTTACCAGAAAAGCTGTGATGAAAATTTTACATATTATATGTAATGTAAAATCTTAATGCATGCAATCACACTAAGAGATAGGCTTGTCTTGTTGTAATCTTGTGTTTGCCTTTGGTGCATCTTTGTTAGTTGCTCATTTAATATTATTAAAAGGCATGAATGTTTTTTGTGGAATCCCCTTCAGCAGTATGAGAAGTGACCGGCTGTCAGTCTCACTCCAACCAAACTACTGTCACAGCAAATAACAGCTGCCCACTTTCGATAAGTTAAACAGACTTTTCATTTTAAAAGCTTTTCGGTGCAAACACTGCAAAGCTTCTTCTGAACACTTCTGCAAAGAAAACAAAAAGAACACAGATTCTGGAGGCATATGTAGACTTCTCCAGTATAACCAAAGATTGAGGACCAGCTGAAATTTGGGTTTTGAGAAAACATAACCTGGAAGTGACGTTTGGTTTGCTGCTTTCAGCTTTCTGTAGAGAATACGGCATAGCTGTTTAGAGAGTGTGGCATTTGTAATTATTTAAAATATAAATAAAAACTAAAAAACTAAAATAATAATAATAAAAATCTATCCATCCCAGGGTCATGGAAGGATGTATTATATGTCAATTCATTTAATATCACACAAACACATACATAAACAGTGACAAGTAATAATAATAATAATAATAATAATAATAATAAATAATAATTTGTGTCCAGTAGATGTGGGGATCTGGGAGCCCTGTCCAGTTTTACCGACTATCTTTGACTACAACATACTGTCTTATGTTAGATCATTTTAATTTTTTCATCTTGAAAATGACTCTTACATTTGATAATTTCTCTCTTCTATCACAATAGTTTGGAAAAAAAAAAAAGTTTATAAAAAGCACTTTTCTCTATTCATATTGTAAATTCATTTTTCAGCAGAACTCCTTTTGGAGAAGAACTTCCAATGGGGGAAAAAAAGAAACAATGAAGACTGACAGAAAACTAACGGAAGAGAATAGACATGGAATATGACTTCAGACAGTGGTTACAATATGATGATTATATGTAATTGATTATGTGCTACAATATGTCTGTGAAGGTTCTCAGTCATCTAGGTCATCATAGTCTAAGGTGCTTGGAAAGAAAAGGATCTGGACTTCTTTAAGTTTCCTTGAAGACCTTTCACCTCTCATGCGAGAAGCTTCTTCAGTTCTAAGAGTAACTGGTGGAGAGTCCCAGATTTTAAGCCCTATGGGAGTGTCCCCAAGAGGGTCATGGACCCCCCTATTGATCCTCTACCTAATCACATGAGCCAAGGTCTCTACATTAAGTACTCCAACTTCAAAAACGCATGGCACAACATAGAAGAGCCACCTCGACAGGATAAGACTCAGCGGTTCATCTGCATCTAAAGAACAAAGGTCACTCTTTCGAGGATGCCAATGTTCACATTTTGGGCAGAGAAAGAGGAGGGTTTGAAAGAGGAGTGAAAGAAGCCATCTATGTCCACTGTGAACGACCATCTTTGAACAGAGGCGGTGGCTTACGACACCAACTGTCTGCCATCTACAATCCAGTTTTGAGATCCCTTCTCAGACACCTTAACACCCACTCACATCCTGGGCCATTTGACCTCAGTAAATCACATGATAGGGTGGGGCTAGGTTTCACAATGGGTTCACCCAAAACTATGGCTGATTGTGACCCACACCCGTTTTCACACCTTGGCTCGTGTGATTAGGTAGAGGATCAATAGGGGGTCCATGACCCTCTTGGGCAGCGGTCCCCAACCTTTTTTGCGCTATGGACCGGTTTATCTCTGACAATATTTTCACGGACCGGCCTTTAAGGTGTTGCGGATAAATATAACAAAATAAAACCAGTACTGGTCTCAAAAAAGAAGATTTATTCATAACACATGGGAAAAGACCCAGGGAAACCGAGTTAATGATAAAAATGATTAAAAAAAATAACAATAAAAAATGATAAAAACCCTGAAAACCATAAATTTCATACCTGAGCCTCAACTGTCGTGGCCAAGGCCAAGGTACCAAGCGACTCACGGACCGGTGGTTGGGGACCGCTGCTCTTGGGGAAACTCCCATAGGACTGCTCAACATTTAAGGAAGAATATAATGCTGGTATGGTACACGACCTGTTGAAAATGGCTATTTTCTAGCTGACTGTAGTTGATGACTGAATTATTGGTGTGCCTGTGGAGGATCAAGGCATTATGCTGTGATAGTGTAACATAATAGCAGATAGTAGGAGGCGGCCTGACGTTAATCTTGGAGGCTCCATTCTAAAGCTTTGCTGTTGGTTCACCAATTAAAGTAAATTATTGTAATAGAAGAGGCAAAGAAAGATGGTAAAGAATGAGACTGTCAATATTTTAAATTCCTAGATGATGTTTAAAAAAAAATATTTTTTACTTTATGTTCACTACCAATTTTACCAATGCCAATTTTTAAAATCTATGTTTTCACCAACACAGGAACATGACCATCTATGTGGTAAATAAATGTATACATGTGAAAAAAAAAACTATTCTGGTGTTCTCTGGTAAATGCTAATCAATCAGTACAGTCCTAAGCTGTGAGCACAGGTCTCACTAAAGCACACGGGGCCCTCTAGCAACCCTCGTAAAGTCCATTTCTGACAGTTTTTGTCAGAAACATACACGAGTAGCCAAACTGGAGGTCATTTTTGGGGACTGCAGCACTGTATGTTGCATTTCTCATTGCACAAAGCAGCAGGTACCGATTCTATTGTTGGATTTATATCTTTTTGCGGCCCTGTCCATCTTTCCTCATGTAACAATCTGTCTCCTGGTACCTCTGCCACACTCTGACTGTGCTGGTAGATACAGCAAAGATTCTTGCAATATCATATACGAATGTGATATCCTGGAAAAGCTGGACAACCTGTAAAACCTAAATGTGTTGCAGGTAAGATCTCATGCTACCATTTGTAACAAGGATACCAACAAAGTGAAAATTCAGTCACCGGGAATAAAGATAAAGCAAAGGCTTGTGGCAATCTTTTCTTGAGGATGGGTAACACTGTAAACATGTTACCAGCTATAACTGAATTGAAACAATTTTGCTGTGTGCAAGAGGCCGAACGTCTTGTTATATCTCTAGCACCAGGGGGCACTTATTATGTTCTTTAGTTTAGGGTGCCCTTGGTTTAGTTGACAAATGTTTTGTTTTTTTGTTTTTTTTGTTCTTTTTGGTTTTCAGAGCTCCTGAGAGCACTTTAATTTGTATGGCAAATGTTGAAATTGCACATTGTTTTAATTTAATTCAGTTTCAAGTGTCGTCATCAAAAATGCTGAAAGAAGGCCAGTTGTGTTATGTTGTGGTTTATTTGTTAACAGAATTAAATGATGAAGACACAGAGTAAGTGTGCCTTAATTGTTGAAGACTTGCCAACATAAAACTAAATGTCATCATTCTATAATTTATATCATTCAACAACAGTGTCAGAAGCTAAATGCCTCTTTGTATTTTTAAAACGTGAAAATGTGCATGAAGTGATAAAGTGGTCCTACAGTAGCAGTAGATGTTTTTAAACTTTAAAATGTTTTTGAAGATAAATATTGTGTGACTCAAAATGTAGTTATGCTGTATTATAGTAATATTATGACATTATTTTATAAAGTTAAAGCTAATAGTTTAGTAATTGTAAATTTTCCAAGGTTTGTATCCAATAAATACACATGATCTGATGAGAAATCATATCTTAGTCATTAATTTGTACGTGATATGATCTATAATTAACAGTATATTGCAAAAATTATTTCTGGACATTTATGAAAATGTAAATCCATTAGATTTATATGTGGGAAGATCTAATAAATATACAAACTTTTCATGTAAAAATCCTATATTACAGTTCATATAATTAAAAATTAAGGTAGATTGTTGTAATTATAAACCAGTTTACTAGTTTTACAATTTACACATGTAAATACCTGTTATTTAACCTAAAATAGCCACAGAAATACCAGAGATCTCAGGTAAATTAAAGATACAAAACTATTTCAATTACAGAACATTCCTGTATCCTTGCAAACTGGTAAGTTTCTGTTATTTTACAATATTTTTCTGCTTCTAAAGCTGCAGGAATATTTTTTATATTTTTATGAATTTCTTATTTTACAGTATACAAATTAGATTAAATGTGGGGTCATTCACTCCCAAGTAATGTGATTTTTTTTTATTAGCATGTAAGAGAAAGTAACTGTGGTGTGATAAATTTTATTCTTGTCTAAAAAAGTCAAAGGACATGAGCTGCCTCTAAAGAGGCTTCCAGGCTGCTTATTCCTCTCCTGCTCCATGCAGGCAAGTTGTTGGTTTTTTTCTATTTATTTTTTCAGCACAGGGTTAAACCAGACAGGGGTGAAAAGTAGAAAGACAAAGTTTCAAGTTCACTTTCCACCAGGCAGTGAGATTTCTAATTATATTATTTAATTTGTAATCTATGAAATATTCTTTATGTACTAAATTACACCAAAGTCATCTTAGGGTAATTTACATTCTCGACACTTCTATTTGAGCAAGCACTTGACAATAGTTGTGACCATATAGACATTTGATTTGACTGGTTGTGCTACAAATCATGCAGAATATTGAGGCAAAACAGTAATTTAAAATGTGTGTCAGGTAAGAAAACTGCAGCGTCATCAGCATCTAGAAATGTACCTGCATATGCTGGAGTATTAAGATATCATTAACTGGTACAGGATCTTATATACGCAGTCCAGAACATCTTCCACTTTCTAACTGTCCACACTGTGATTCATGCAGTTAGCCTTAAGGTCTTTTCATCTGCATTTGGCCTGGCAAAGACTTCTGTGCACAAGAGAGCGCAGAACACAGGAGTTACACGAACAGCCTGAGGTGAAATGAAGAATTACTTTTACTAGACTGTGAGCAAACAGACTTACTTAGTCTTCTTTCACCTTCCTTCGCCTTTTTGTTTATTTCACACTGTTCTGTTTTCTTACTCCCTCAATCTTGGAGTGAAACACACTCGCTAGAACACCACATTTGTGCCAAAGAAGTGGTCAGTTGATATTGAGCTGCCATGCATTCCTGCTTTTAGAAACTAATCAGGCTAAATTAAAATTGGGATAATTAGTACATAATTCTTCCCTCGTCTTATATGGAGTGCTTCTAATTTGAGTCCATATATGCACCACTGAATATTTCGTTTGCTATAATTTATGTTGGAGGAGGCTTCAAGTAAAGAGAGTCCAACAGTGTATTACTGTGTAGCTAAGATCCAATAATGAGTGTCTGGCTGTATTTTTGCCCCCTCCATCCTTTTAAGTAGTCAGCCCTCATCTTCCATGATTCCCTGCCTGCTTTTCTTTTACTGCCTCCCTTCAATCTGACTTTCACTTTCTATTATGTTCAGTCTCATTTCAATTTTACTTTGAATCAATATTCTTTATTATAATGAAGCCTGCATGATCAGCACTGGAATGCAAAACATGTTACTGAGATAAAGAGCATTATTTCTCTCTTTTTCTTTAGGCATCACTCTTTCTCATCATTATTTCTTTCAGTGAAACGATATGTGCCCGTTATTCAGCTGCACCCCTGGTAATAGGATCTTTATTATAGTCATTACCAACAACTATAGGGATGGAGTTATTCTTTTGTTTTAGGTGTATGCAGCAAGATGACCGAACACGATAAAATCAGTTCCGACTATCCAGCTAAATCACCTCATAAGGAGGACAGATAAACTCAAATGGGTGAAACCACATAAATTTAAAACATGTTCTCAAGGTTCTAAAAGAGTTTATCACAGCTGTATAATTTGCCTCCAAAAGCAATCAAGTATGCAAGCACTGATGCAAGCATGCCCCCCCCCCAAAAAACAAAATACTTGCTATAGTGGTGATTAGAAAATGATTTGCATGACTTCAAGACATCTAAAGCTTATCGTGTTATTAGTTCATAGGCTTCAAGTTAAGCTACTGAAATATTTTGCTTTAATGCCCTTTATCATCCTCACACTTCTTTCCTTGCTGTAACTAATAAGCCGTGAACATTCATCTGCCCTGCGCCTGGAATATAGTCTTACTGTTTCACTGAAACACTGCACAAGGTTTCCTTCTTTTTGTTTGCACATCTCTCGGGAGAGAGACGTTTTCTTTAACAGCATTTCGTGTCCAACCGTCCATCACCTTGTCATTTATTAGACGTTAATAAAACATCAAGAGGGAGACCGCAGCCAGAATGGTAATGGGTTATCTTGACAGCAATATTCAGCATATGTGGCTTGTGTTGATTAGGCATCAAGTGTGGCCAGGGGAGCGAAAGAACCACTTAACGCTTCTCTCGGGGTCAGGATTACGTGACGCTGGGCTACCACTACATTAAGCATTCTTTTCACAGTCTTCAATATATGACACAGACAAATATGGGCTTTAGGTCAAAGTGTGCGGTACATCATTATACATCATTGTTTTCTGGGGGGGAAGGGTTGTTTCTTTTGGCCTTGGTCATTTTGTGTGAATTCACTTTCATCATTCGCTCGTTTAGTATTTACCGACTTATTCCCAATAATATCTATCAAACATCAGTGCTACAAAAGAATTATACATAACACTACATTTATATTTTTCTTTCTTTAAATATAGGATTTAATTAAGAATTGGTTTTGGTTTAGAATGAATTTACTTAAACAATCACCTGGTACTGTATTCTAAAATAAGTGCGCACATTTTAGTTTACGCTGTTATATGTATTAATCTTTCCTTGTTTCTGAGTTACCTCAGTAGCAGCTGCTACCAGTCCCTGGTTGAGGAGCTAAGAGGTGGAAAAGGGGTGGAGCATGATCCCCCCAGATCCCCCATGATCCCCCAGAGTTGTGCATCATACCACAACTCTGGATCATGCGGGGGAAATGGAATTTGTTATGTTGGTTTCAGTTAGGTTTGTGTGTGTTCTACCCCTTTTTGTGTCTTTGTGGGCTGATCACCCACTATTGAAGTTTCCCCTTTGTCTCATTTAGGTAGGTCAGTTTGTTTGAGTTAGTAGTACTGTTTGTTGCCAGCTTTTGAGGAGAGTTCTGTTGACCTCTTTTATGGGCCCAAGATTTAGATTTTTTTT